>APFE031060205.1:42270-80824 GCA_000404065.3 Pinus taeda | reverse complement strand
TTTTGGGTATTTTGCAGAAGGTGTCTTCAAGGCATATGGAGTACATACTTTAAGGGATACAATGCAGGTGTTTTCAAGTTATGTCACTTCTCACAGGTCCCAGAATAGGTCCTCCATTGTATGGGAGAAGGGGTAATAGGGACGGTGACAAAATACTGTGTAACACTACTAGCCCTTTTGGCAATAGTTCACAAAGCGTGGACTGAGGTCTCACCCACAGTAGTATGGGAGGATGCTAGAACCAGGTTTCTGCACCCTTGACATGTCTGAGAGGTACGATTGGTCTTCGGTTTGTTCCTCCGCGTAGGTCGCTTCGCGCACTTTCTGTTCCTCGCAGCCTGAAACTTCGCACAACCCTAACCAAAGGTTTTTCCACACTTTGCGCTATTACCTGAGATCTTACTTATCTTCCAGTGTTAATTAATTACCTTTGCCTACTTGAATGTCTTAAGTTATAATTAGCAATAAAAAACATTCATACATGATTGTGCAGTAAATAAACAGTATACTTGCAAATTATATCCAATCATGCATTAAACCAAGAAAATATACACAAAATTATAGCAAACCTTCTCTTTCTTGATTCGCCCAATAGTTACAGACTCGACCTACCCTGTGCACTCAACTACAGGTGTCCGCGCACTCAGCTACAGAGCCTTCTCCTACTCTACGACCCACAAACACTCTTTATACTTCAACTCAATCACATAAAATTCTCATGCTTTTCTTCTATTGGTTTTTTCCTTATCCTATACACTTAGAGCCTCGCTCTATTTATACAATCCCATGGTCTGTGTACCATGGGTAGGTCTATCCAGTTGATATTACATTACAACAACCAGGGTAGACAAACCTATGACTTTATTATACTTTCGCACCCCGCGTCCACAATTCACGAAGCTTTTACAAAAGGATTTGGTCAAAACTTGGGCTTAAGCCCCAAAACATGCCTTGGGGGGATTCCATGCCCAAAAACCATCGTACAGAATTCCTTGCCACGGGTTGGGTAGCCCCGAGGAGAATGGCTCGCACGATGACCTAGCCTAACCCCGTTTCAATCAGGTTTCTGATGCACTCTGACTTTGACCATGGGATGGTGATGGATTTTAATCTCCCTAATATGACAACTTCTATGTCTCAATGAAAAGTGACTTATGGGTGTTATTGGAAGCCTATCCCACCGACCCTACACCTACACTACAAAGGTTGTTTGGCCTTGATGCCTAAGTGGGCTTAATCTATGTGTGTTGATTTATTAAGGTGTAGTGTTTAATGTCTTGGTTTGGCGGTGTTAACCAAGCTCTCATTCGCTTAAGGTGTGAGTGTGTGTAAAATATGTGTCAAGTGGATGAGTTAATTAAGCATGTTTCATGACGTCATGTGTTGCTGAAAGTAAAATGTTGAAATGTTGTAAATGAATTTGGAATGACATAAAATTAAACAGTCAATCAAGCATACACAACCCCACCCACAAGGGAGCCTAGGCAGCTAGGAAAGAGAAGGCAAACAGGCTACTCAAAGACACATAAAGAATCCAAAAATATCTGATGTCAAGGGACTAGGCTCTCAAGGCTCTAGGATGCTGAAAATGGTGCATATAAACAACAAAAATCAGAGGTGACAACTGCTGTAAAGGACAGGTATGAAGCTCTAAGACCTAGGATGCTCAAGGGAATCCTGGGGGGGAAAGGAAAACCCAAACTATAAAGTGATAAAAGGAAAAAATAAACCTATCCAATGGATATGAAAAGTGATGGATCAAATATGAAAAATAGAGGCTAAAAATGTTGAAAACCCTAGACTCCTTACTCAGCAGATGTCTTCCTACTAATGTGGAGGAGTACTCTAAACGCTAGGAAGCTATTTCCTTCCTCAAAGAGACAAAACAAGTGGATCTAGGCCTAAGGGATACCGATTAATAGAATTTGAAAAACCCAAACCAATCTACAAACAACACTTTCAAACAAACTGTAAAAAAATTGAAAAATTTTCAGAACAAAACTGGGTAGCGCAAGTATTAACCTGTTTCCTAAGCTAGCACATATTCTGGGTCAAAAAGTGCACTTTAGACAGAGGAGCACACTAAACAACCAAAAAAGTGTGCTTTGTTCCCACCTGTCTTGGTCGGTCGCTTTCAGAAAAATGTTGTCATCTCCTGCTCAGATGGTACTTATGACCTGCGGAAAATACCAAAAACCCTTAAGAATCTGAAAATAAGACAAAATAGGGCTTAAAACTGGAAATGAAATTGAGATGCCTAAAAAATCGCTAAAGAACTTGGTTATTAAACTAGTGGAGTCGCTATTTGTTAGTATGAGAATTCTTGGAAGATGTACCAAAAACCTTCACTTAAGTCACTAGGTGACAAGTGAACCTAACAACAAGTTAATTGTTGTTGCCATTCTAAATCTGTAACACAAATGGAAAATATGCGGTAAAAGAAAACAAGATCTGAAACAAATAGCAGCAGAAAGATAGATCTAGAATAATAATCCACTAGAAAGACGATTTTAAACAAATAAATATTTATTGATAACACATGATGGAGGAGATTTACAGATTGGTCTATAACTCCCCCTCCATGGGATGTGTCCTTTGATATCCTTGATGCTTCATAAATTTATTCCTTCTCTTAATCGTGTGAAAAAACCCAAACAATGTGAAGAACTCAAGTGGGAGATCAAGAAAAAATGACGATAATGTTGACAATGATAATGATTGTGGTTAGGAATGAATGAAAAACCCCCCTTTGTATAGCAAAGTATGGAGTTAATCTTGAAAATGGAGAATAATAAATTATTATTGACCAAATTCAGATCTAACTACTTGGAATACTTTATTATATTTATTGGAGAGGGAAAAGAAATTTCAAATGGTTAAATTCCTTTATTTAGAAATAATTAACAAATAAAATGATTTATTAACTATTTTGCGAGAAACAAGAAAGGTGTGAAATCAAAATAATTATTAAATAGCGATTTAATAATTATTCTAATAATAGAAATAAGGAATATCCCATGGGGCTTTGGATTGACGATGAATGGGTGCACTGTTAAGGCACTCCTTGTGATAGGTCACCAGTTCAAATCCCCCGTGAGTGCTTACCTACCCAAAAAAAAAAAACAGAAATAAGGAAATTCAAATACATAATGATTTATTTAAATATTCCTAAGGGATTGAGTCAAACGGGACAAGGGATATTTATTAAATAATGATTAATAATAAATCCTAGAGAAAATTAAATAAATAACAATTTATCTAATTTGTTGGACACCTAATCCTCTGAGGGTTGGTGTGGAAGCCGAATAGACTAAGGAAGTCCAGGAGACCTTGGGATGTGGAACCCAGCGGTCACACCATGTACTATAAATGTATATTGTTTGTTAATAATAGAGGTACTCTCCTGTTTATCTTTAATGTTTTGTTGCTGCCATGTGTGTGTTTAACATGGTATCAGAGCGAGCGATCTCCTGCCCAGCTCAAGTATGAGCCGCTTGTTTATGTGAGCTTGTTGTTTTGTGGATTTTCTATACATATCATTCATGTACCTCTATTTTAGACTGACATCTCTGTAAAATCTTTGTTGATGAATGAGTTGGTCAAGAGTTAAACGTTATACCATACCCTGAATTTCATGAACTACCTTAATACGCTTTCCAAAATCTATCTGCACCATTCAAAGCACAGATCTCAAACTAGTTTTATATAGAGTAACTCCTATGACATTTCTATTCCTGGTATATACTTTCTTTCTCTATGTGTTAATTGAAGTTCAAGGTTTATATGTTAAGTTATAACGTTACTCCTGCAGTAAATTTTGGTTGTATTTATATGTCCGTTGAGATTATTGTGAGCACTATATCATCTAGTTCATAGTTGGTTCATAGCTGCTCCATTCTGAGTTTGGTTTGGAATTGACTTGTGGTCTCGTCAAATTTAGGGCTCTGCCATCTAAGCCTATATGTCTATTACCTCTAAGGCAGCCTTGAATTTTTCCTTTGGTAATGGCAAGCATTCCTTTTGAATACGGAAGCATACTTACGCTGGAAAAGGCAGCTTCAAAGTCTTGAATACTTGTCTGGTTCACTGTTCTATTCTATTTCGATTCATTCCAATTCCAATTCCAATGGCAAACGTGAATCACTAGCCATGCATTATAAGCAGAAACTCTAGTACATCATTGTTTTGTGTTTGAAGGTAAGTCCATTCAAATTCGACTGAGAATATTATTCTCTACACATTGTATTGAATGTTTGTGTTGACACATTGACCATAGCCCCAACTCGAACATCAAGTCACTGCCTGGAGGTGTTGTGCAAGAAGGGCATTTGTGTGAACCAATGACAGTCATCCTCAGCCTATGCATTGTCAGCTCCATTGAAGTGAACCACCATTCGTGGCTCTCCAAACCACTTGTCTAAACTGTGATTTGGTGTTGTGTGTCAAACTTGACTTGTGGTGTTGTATGTCGGGCCTGATTATATTAGTGCTCACTCCTTTGTGGTATTACCTCGTTCACACTCTAGTCCCTACCACTTCGGTTGACACTCTAGTATTGGAGCTCCTCCATACCACAACTCTAATATAAACTGGTAGAAGTGTTAAATTTATAGTAGAACAAAGGAAAACCCAACAATTTTGAGTCAAAAGCTAAAGAGGAGCAACAGTCGTCTGATCGATAGATCAACAGATCTAACAGTCATCACTTGGAAAAGGCGCGCGGAAGATAACCAGTGAAAAATGTGGTCTTTGCATAGGAAATGGTATTTCGAGGGCATAAAAAGTGGTAAGTGGTAATCTCATGAGTCTGCCTGATTCCAATCACCATTCAACACGTAGCCACTAGAGGAGAGAGAAAAACCACCCATTTCGGATGGGTAATAATCACACAAGTTTTCCTTCCGAAATCACCAAATTCCATCGGATCCTGTGAGTGCAGATCTACAATGAAAGATGGTTGCGTAAGTTTGATTGATCGTAGAAAGGAAATCGACCCTCAGATTGTGTGGTTGAAATCTACGGTGGAGAATGAACCCGATAAAGTTAAACCTCGAGAACTGTGTGAAAGTCACAGATTGATGAAAATGTGAGTTTACATGTATTCCACTATTGGTTAATTGACCGGGTTCTTTGGGAATTAAAATGCATAGTCCTTGTACATGGTGCTCCATGGTCTTCATATACAAAGAACGTCGATATACATTATACCTCCATGGTCTCTGCTTCAAACTTTTGGTATCCATTGAACGTTGCTCCATCCATCAAGTCTATGAAGGCTGCTAAACCAACTGCCCCAGCAAAGAAGCCAGCTACAAAGAAGGCTGCTCTAGGTTATATACATTAACATTGTCCAGATATATACACCATTGATAAGTTGAACGTTGTTGGTATAATGCAATTTGTAGAGATAGTATAATGTTGTCCATTGTATTGTTTCAACTGTGTTTCTATCATAATAACACTGTTTGACATGATATAACACCTAAAGGCCAGCAGGGTTGAGAAGTGGATATGAAATCTTTGAAGTTTCTTAACATTGGCATAAGCATTTTAATTTTGAGCACTGAGCATTGCATAAGGCAATCCCCTTGGTGTTGTATTATTCAAAATTGAGTGGGAACGATTGAAATTCCATGGCCTGGAACTACTTTATGCTGCTTTGAATGCATTGAAGGCTATTGTGCACGGGTGTTATATGGTGTATGGTAGATGAAATATTGAAGTTAATCTCATTTATGTTGGGGTCTTGTTATTGTTGGAAAAGAAGAGCATGTGGGCTGCAAACCTATCAAGTTGGAGATTCTGTTAAGGCAGCAATATTGGGCTTGTTGCATAGAAATTGAGGCACAAGGCACTGTGAAGTGAGAACTTGAGCAGACATCAGTGCAAATTAATTCGTGTTGGCAAATTAATTTTCTAAAACCATTATTATTTATACAAGTGCATTTTTGGTCTGATTGTTTGGAAAATGGATAAAATTGGTGAAGTATTAGAGTTGTTAAATATTGTAATACACTCCATAGTTCATGATACAGTGAAAATCAGCAAGAACGCTCTCTGTGATATTAAAATCTATCTGCAGTATACACAAGACAAGATAGAAATTTTGGAGCTTGAATCTCAGCTACAGCAAGAAGAATTAAAACATAGGGGTCATCATTCTTAACCCGTTTCTATTCAGGACAATGAAACAAACTCCCATAAGCAACAAGTTGATTCAGATACAGTGCCCAATAAAGAAGCAAGGTTACATGCAGATGCAGAAATTCAGTCTGCATTTCCCAAGCCCATCATCAAACCTTGGGAAGAACTTGTCCACAACAAGCACAAAATAAGTCTTGGATATGACAAGGAGGTTTCCTTTCATATTCCAGATTACTCAAAGCCCATCCAGTTTCAGAGTGTTGGATTTCTTTATGACAGTTCACCTTCAGTTGTTCCAAATTCTGCCCTATTCCATAGCAACAGATTGTGAAATGCCAACACTGTGACTGAGTTGGCCATCTAAAAGATCATTGTTTTGATCTTCATCCATGTAAGCGCTATCATAAAACCAATCATTCTTCAAACAAATGCTTCAGAAACAAATCTCCTGCAAGAACAAAGATTCATCTTGGATGGATCGTTTCTTGGCAATGGGAATCAACAGCCAAGAATATATTTCAATGATATTCCGAACTTGTTCTAAAGTATTGAACAGTCTTGCAGTTGAGCTTTCTCCATCATCTCACCTTGTATCTAACAAGGGGGGAAATGATGTTCATATACAAGCTTCAAAGCCACATCAAGTGAGCCTGAGCCACAACCTACCATACCAGATTCAGAGTTGTAGCCAAAGACAAAGATGTCGCTGAGCATGCCTTCAGTTTATGACACCTCTTCAAAGAATTGGGGACACTTCCTCTAACAGAAGACTTCAGCTTCTTACCAGTTTTGGAAGAGTTCCAGGAATTGCATTAAGCATTCCAGAGTTGTTGGTCATCCTTTAACCATCACAGGTTGAGACTTCCCTTTTTAGGTTGAAGTTCTCCCTTTTATGCGGGGTGAGACCTCCCTTTCATGGTTGAAGGTTTCCCTCTTCAAAACATCAGAAGCACTTCCTCTAGCAGAAGACTTGAGCTTCATGCCAGACTTGGAAGAGTTTTGGGAACTGCACTAAGCGTTCCAGTGTTGGTGGTCATCCTTAAACCACCACCATTTATACCAACATTTCAGAGAGCACATTCAGCCTAGTGCTGCCATGCATTTTTGCACGTTTTGTATTACAACTCCCTTCTTGGACTCATACATAACCCTTCGGATTAAGGGGGGGAATGTTGGAAACCTAATCCTCTAAGGGTTGGTATGGAAGCCGAATAGACTAAGGAAGTCCAAGAGACCTTGGGATGTGGAACCCAAGAGTCACACCATGTACTATAAATGTATATCATTTGTTAATAATAGAGGTACTTTTCTATTTGTATTTAATATTCTGTTGATGCCATGTGTGTGTTTAACATAGTTATTCTCATGGGGTTTTTTTAATTTAAATCAGAAAATAATTTAATAAAAGTGGTTTACTAAAGTATTTTCCACAGTGAAAGTGATTTTACTATGGTAAAATTAAATCCACATGGTGTATTTCGATCCACCTAGTTAGAAATGGCTAGGTGATCATTTTTTGGTGATAACACTTCTACAAGTGAAAGTCGGCCCTAAAATTGAATGAGGGTTTTTCCTCCAAAAGGAAAATTCAAATTTTAAATACTCCCTCCAATTTGTAAGTCATCCCCTTCAAATGATCCATCTTCATGATCTAGATAAAGGAACTTGTTTCCCTTACAAGAATGTGCATTGTATGCTTATTTGATGTAAGACATATCTGCAACCTTGGAATAGTCCTAAACATCTTGCGTTGGAGGTCAATTTCTAATTAAGTCTTTGGTTTATGGTTTGAATCTTTGATATGGGTTTCGTTGGGCTTTGGATGTCTTGTTTTACAAGTGGAAAACCTTTGAGCACAATCAATAATTTGAGGCCACTTCCTTGACCTTGATCTCAGTTTTCTTGTGGAATAGTTTGAGCCCTCTATTAGGGAAAATCTCTAACCATTTTCTGAGCAATTCAAACACATATGTAGGGCAAGATTGAAGGCAGAATTAAAAGAAAAATTTTCATCTCCTTTTGTCAAGGGCGTTTGGCCTCTCTTCTAAGAAAAATATTGGATCATATTATGTGCATATTATTCAGCCCCTTTAGGGAGTAAAACCCAAGCACATTGAGATATATTTTGATCCATGTGCCAGAGAAAAAATTGTTAGTCAACTCAATATTTATTGATTACAAGCTGTGATAATTTGAGGCAACATTTGAGGGTTTACTCCATGCATTCTGATTTGAAGACATCCTGATATTTTTGGCCATATGGTAGGGCATACTCTAAGATGCTTGAATGATACAATGTGTATGACATCCCTAATCATTAACTATCAATGGTTTGTGCCCTAATTTATGAGGTATTATGACTAGTCTCTGAGGTTAAATACTATTCTAAGGACACAAGGTTAAAGTCTAAAACAAGGTATCCTTGAGGTTGCTACATGGGTTAGATAAGGGTCAAAATCAGTGCTAAAATATTTTTCTTCATGTTGGCATAAACTATTATATGATTTGAAGATCGATTGATCCTAATTGTAAGGTATGTACACTAAGGTTTAGTTGTGATATATCCATTCTAATTGTAGATTTATCAGATTTAGTTTGGAGTTAAGGATTCAATGCACATGAGATTGAATTGATCAGACTGTGTGATTTGGATTGCCTTGAGAACTACAGAGACTCAAGATTAGAAGGACCCACACATTGACAGCATCAAAAGTGACATATTTCATCAACACTTCAAAGGAAACTAAGGTACATATTGCATCAACACTTTGAAGGCATCTTAGATACAACAATGATATATTGCATCAGTAGCTCAAATACAATAATGACACATTGAAAACATGGTATATTTTGTATTTGTTATTAGAAAACCCTATTATTGTTCTGATTAGCTAGTTTCAGGGATATCTATGCGATGATGACATTGGAAATGTTTCTCTTGGTTGGAATTATCAAAGATCTCTATTTTTATATGTAGGTTGATTTAGTAATAATGATCATATAATGAACGTTGCCATGTATGCCATGAGATGCAAAGAACTTATGCTACTCGATTGATTCATGTTGTTGCAAAGGTTTTGGCAGTGAATCATTCAAAGTATGATGTTGACAAAGTTATAGATTATGGGACAGAGTATAATGAGTTGCTAGGGTTGAGCCAGAGTTGTATGCAACTAAGTTCTGATCCCATTGGTGAGTTGATTGAGATACTATTGATGTATGTATGATACTATTGCTGAAGTTTGTCAGTTGGATATATAAATGGTCAAAGTTAGGTGTTGATTGAGGTTTGTGCTTGTAGCAGTGATTATTGATCAATTATAGGTTCTCATAGTGCTATTGGTAGATGATATGTGTCAGGATTCATAGTGCTTCTAATTTTCTTATTGAACCAAGATTATGACCATATGTTAGAAGTATTATTGAACTAGGATGATTGATGACATGTTGATGTAATTTGAACAAATGTTTATGAAGCTAGTGTTTAATATCTTAAGTAGAAGAAAATTTTATTATTGAGTAGAAATTGTTTTACAATTTGTTTTATATTGATATCAGGCATAAGTGGATCTAGTCTGAAAATTGTGAAACATGGTCTGCTTGCTAAATAGGATGACAAGGTGGTGCAAGGCAGGAGAGTGGAATCTCCTTTAAGCCGAAACCTGAAAACACTTCAGGGTGGTAGGGTGGTGCTAGGGTACATTGGAGTTTGCATAGGCATTAGAGCATCAAGCTTCTAGTTGGAGCTGGTAAATGGGGTGTTGCAACATCCTTTAGGTTAGAATGTGTAAACCAAAGTGTTGGAGCATCTTTCCAGTTGGAGTTGGTAAACATGATTTTAGAGCATTCTTTTCGTTGGTGTTGATAAATTTAGAAGTTGGAGATTCCTAATCAATGTAAATTATTAAAGACAAATATTAAGAAGTGTTCAATGGTTTTTCTCGGGGAAGGGTTTCCACCTAAAAACCTCTTATGTATTGCCTTGATGTTTTGCATTGTTGAATGGTTTTGTTTACTATCCATGTGATGTGATGTTGATTTATGCTTGAACTAATGTTAATATTAATTTGAATGCTCTAAAGATTAAAGTTAACCAATTAAAGGGAATATTGATTCACCCCATTCTTAGTATTTATAACAAATTGAAATTTGTAGAAACTACCAACATGCAAATGGAAAAATACACAACACTAGATTTTATAAGCCAATATCAATTTTGAAAGTTCCACGACAAAATATTAAAATGAATTTTGTGGTGGGATTTTGAATAATCCAGAGAGGTAGTGATACTATCTATGTAGTTGTAGATAGTTTCTTGAAATTTCTAGCTTTTGTTACATGTAAAAAAACTAATGATGCATTGAACATAGTTGGTTTATGATATAGAGATAGTTTGTTTGCATAGTTTTGCAATAAGAATAACTTCAAATAGGAAAAATATATTCATTAATCACTTCTGGAGAACCTTGTGAAACAAAATGGAAATGATATTGTAGTTCAATTCTACATATCGTTTAGAAACTGATGGGAAAATTGGGTACTGAAAAATATATTCTTGAAAGTATATTAATATGTTAAGTAGGAGAAATACCAAAACAATGAAATATGGTTTTGAAACAATGAAAATTTTCATACAATAATTTAGTGAACAATATATGAGAAATAATCCTTTCCAAATTATGAATGGAGATCACTAAAGGGTGATAGATTTGGAAACCTTTCTTAAAGAATGAACGAAGAGTGCAGATGTGGAGTCTTGCGCATAGCATATGAAGGAAAAGCATACATAAGTGCAAAAACAATGACATTGGAGCATCGATGGATAAAAGCAAAGGATTGATAAAATAAGAGAGAAAAACTCAATTGAGGCTATGCATTAGCACATATGCAGAAGGAAAGGTTCTTGAGAGGAACATATAACACACCAATGATGGAAAAGGCATGGTATTATAGGATCTTGAAGAAAATTTCAAACAATTCTTATGTGATGGAATTTCCCAAAGGATTGGATATCTCACCAACAATCAATGTGGTAAGTTTGTATAAATGTTAAGAGGGTGTTATAGATGAAGAGGAGCATATTACTTAGTGGAAAGAGGAAATTTTAGAGCAAGAAAGACAAGAGATTACAAAGATATGAGAAGAAATATTATACAAGTAGATCTCAAAGTTAGAATGCCAAAGAATATCTATTTATTTGGGAAGTTAATAGCTTGGAAGAAGTCACTTGTATCTCAAAATAAGAGTTAGGTCAAGCCAAGCAATGATCGAATGAATTACACACCAATTTTGCAAGGAAAAACACACTTTTCTTTTTACCAAGAGAGTATCATTAGGGGAATTTTGAGGTCTAAAATGGGCCTCCTAAGGAAATTATAAAATAATAGTGGAAATAATCAAATTAGATTAGACTACATCATCAAATTTTAAAGGGAGAAAAAAAAAATATTTTTCAACTCGTATTTTCAACTTCTCTCCCTATGTGTTTACTTAAATTTCAAGTGGAAACACTTATTGGGTGCATAATTTGATTCGTCATCAAAGGAGTATCCATGTTTCATGCTTTCTATGGACTCTAATACACGAAAAATGAGAAATGCATGAAAAATGTGATTGCAATCACGTTTTTTAATTTATTTCAAAATTTTCGTGTTGCAAGGTCCATCGAAAGTATGCAACATGGGTACTCCATGGATGAGGAATTAAACTTTGCATCCAACAAGTTCTCCCCCTCGAAATTTGAGTAAAATATTAGGGAGATAAGTTGAAAATACAAGTTGGAAAGTAGTTTTATTATTTTATTATATTTTATTATATTTTATTATTTTTTATTATTTTTACTTTTTTACTCCAAAAATGGTGGATCATCCCCCATGGTTGACATCATCACCTTGAATCCTATTGGTTCTAGTAAAGTTTATTTTTGTTGTACATTTTTCTTAGGAGGCCCATTTTAGACCTTAAAATTCCCCTATTGGATGCAAGAGCATCTCTTGTTTCTTTATAATGATCCTACCCACCCATTAAGCTTTTAAAGTTAATTATTAGTTGGACTATAGTGGAGGATGTTCAAAATAGTTCAATGACAATGGAACTAGATTTTAATCTGGTCCATTCACTCCCTTCAATATTAATCATTATTGAAATGTTTTCGAGAATAGATATGATATTTCAAAAGACTTTCATTTCCACTAATCACCAAATCTCCCTACTCCAAATCAATGGTTGTAGAGAGTTATATGGCGTGCATGAATGGAGAATGAGGTGAGGTACCCACAAATAATTGTGGAAGCATGATGTAAGGTAAAAGAGACAATGGGTAGACCTTATTGAAAAATAAAGGTGATAGTTGGAATGTGGAGTTTTAGGCTACTTAGCAAGTGAGGAAGGACACCTTATCACAACTTGTTTAATTGATTAGATGAGCAATGAATGTTTGGGGAAGAGAAGTAATGAGCAAAAGAAAAGGGATTCATTTATTCATTTATGGAGAATAAATGGGAGATGCAGAAGTTGATGCAATAAATAGGTTGTGCACATGATGGTGGAATGTTTTTTCTAAGCCTGCTAGAGGACCATGATTGAAACTTCCCAAAAAACCTTGGTGTAGCCATGGATTACCCAAGGTTCTCCAAATGAAATGACAAGATGAACATAAAAAATTGCATAGACTTTCCATTCTTATTGATGGAAGAAATAATATGAAAATACATTGTTATCCGTGGCTAGGATTTATTCAAAAACCATGTTTGTGAGAAACAAGTTTAAGTTGTATGGCATCATTATAACATAGAATAAAACACTCTTCGACTACATGGTTGCAACCTGAGAGCAGAGAAGGGTAGAGTCTGGGAGTTTTGGGAATTACTTTGTAATGTCAATCAACATTGAGATCAATAAGAATTTTGTAAGTTTTTAAATATCTTGTGAAGGGTGTCAAACCATGTTTTCTAGCAACAAGAAGCCCTTTAAAACCCTTTGAATTCATGTTTTTAATTTATAATTTATACACTAGTTAGCATTGCACCATATAACCATATACACTACTATTACAAGACACACAAGCTAGGTGCATTTGACCATTTGTTATTTCCAAATGTCTAGAAGAGGGAGGAGAAGGATTTGTAGATTTTTACTGTAGATTCAACATCTTATGTGATATGCTAAAACAAAACAAAAGAATATACTCTACGCGTCAACGAAAACCAAAATTGATCGATGAAAAAACTAAGCAAAAAAGGAATAATTTCAATCGCACATAACACAATATTTTTCTGGGGAAAGCAACTACTCAAAACCTTGACTATCTATATTGCATTAACCAAAAGATCTGAGAAGAAAATACAATTATTTTTCAACCTGAACAATTCATGCGCAAGTACAATCTATCTCTCTTGTTCATAAACCAACTCAAGCCAACACTTAGCCAATTATGCTACCTGCCAAGCCCCTACTTCCTTGCACAATTCCTGAGATAATTAGCACATATTTAATTGGGAAATTCCCGACTCATAACTGCACAATCCATCATAGACCTTCTACTAATTGCATGCATCATTTGTACAACTCGGAAAATTATAAAACTGATGGTACATTTCCCTTGAACTCTAATCTCAAGTGGGTCTTCCTCTGAACTGACATGCATGAGTTATTTATGAGTGAATCTTCAATTAACTGGTGGAGCAAGAAGTTGCACTGAAGTTGCTCTCCACTACTAGACCTCCTACTAGTTCCTCCAACTATTTGAACTAGTTTAACTAACTATAACTCAGTTAGACTGAGTTAATTAATTATAACTCAAAATAACTCAACCTAAAACCCTAAAATTTAAGAATCACTCTACATGACTCTAGATAGACTTCCAACTCGAATTTACTAAGCCAACTAAGTCAAATTAACTTAGTTAACTATTAAAAGTTGCTATGAGAATATAATTTCGATTTAATTCCTAATTTAATTCAAGGATAAATTAAATTAGGATTTCTTGTCGCTATTTTTAACAAGCTCAAGACCCAAGCATAATCACTTTGCAATCAATAAATTACCAAAAATAAATTCTCACCACCAATATAAAAAAATGAAAATAAAACATAATCACTTTGCAATCAATAAATTACCAAAAATTAATTATCACAACTAATATAAAAAAACAGAAATCAAACATACCAAAGCAAAAAAATCCAAACTATAAATATCAGAAAATTTTGAACCCACTCATACTAACCTACCTTAACAACTACTATAACAATTAAATAACACCATCACTCGACAAATAAAATAAAAATCAATATCAATCCCACAAGGCCCAAGAAAAACAAATGAAAAAGAAAATAAATAAATAAAATCAATCTAATCAAGACAACTCTATAATGCATTACAATGCATGCCAACATTAATATATTAACCCCCACCATTTAACTATATGCCATCTCATACAGTGTCTAATAGAATTTATTTTTTGCACATAAAAACAGAATACATTGCCATAATCAATAGTCCATACATATCTCAAGAGAAAATCTGGATAAAAACCCTAAAATTGTCCTTGATTACAATGTCCCTTACCAAGAGATGAGAAACATGTTAAAAGGACCAATGCAATATTATTTTTATCCTATTAAGTGACAATATTGCATATTACAATATAGGTGTTCGTTATTATTATTATAAGTGAACAAGAAGACATTTTTTTTTTCTCTTCCTTCAATTGGTGACTCCAAGAAGGGTTGAGGTATCACCAAGGTTCTTACAACATTTGAATAACTAACCAAATGGGAACTAAACCCCACACTTACCAATTGTCCTACTATGTGTGCACTAGAAAAACAGAAATGGTTACCCATTTTGTAGATGGAAATCACAAAATATAAAATTTTGGAGTATCTTGCATTCATCAATTTTAGTAAATCTTTATGTAAGAATTTGTTTGTGCCCAGCTTTCCTTTTATACATTATATTATCTAAAATTACATTATAAACATGAGATATATTCTATAAAATCAATTTTAATTCCAAATTTGGATATATTATATAAACTTTTAACATTTTTTTGTCTCCCTCTTAGCCCAAAGGCAAGAGTGAGGTTAATTGTACCAGGCCAACCCACATTTATACTCACTTAATGTTGATTTGGGGTAGCATCGGATGTGCTCTAGCGATGAAATTTGGTGAAGAGGTTGGGGCACATGGGATCTCCAATACCCAGAAAGGGTTTGGGCAGATTCTAAACAATTTAGGAGATATTAAAATATTAATATTTTTAATGGAGTCCCTAAGTCTAAACTTAGGGAAAATAAAATATTAATGTGTATTAATATGAAACTGTATTAGAATGGTCCAAAAGACATGGATCAAGCCAGATCTAATCGTAGCCATTGATTAGGGACTTAATCTTGGCCTTTGATTTGTTAAAGAGAAAAGTATAAGAGGAGGCTTGAGGGTCACTTGGAGAACACACTGAGGGAGACCAGTCAGTTCAATTTCTGGACCGGGGTTGCTGAGAAATTGAACCAGTGGTCTGAAAAGAAGTCAAGAGGCAGAAAATATGGAACAGAGAGACGGGAGATTAGTGCGGAGGCAGAAGAGGCGGACACAGTGACAGAGGAAGCCACGCAGAAGTAGCAGAGACTGCACAGAGCCAACAAGGCTTGCGTCATCCATGCAGAGCCTGCAGGAGTGACACAGAAGGCCAGAGAGGCTGCGCAGAGCCTCAATAGGCTGACACGGAGGGTTTCAGGCTAAAGTAGAGGTCAGTTGTGCCTATGTTGGGTTCAGAAGAAGTGCTAAAAAATTTGTCTATCTATAGGTAAGCCAGTTTAAAACCCTGTTTGATGTGATAATCACCCTATGAGTGACCTCAGTTAAAGATTTATTTAAATGAAGGTATTACAGACTCATATGTTGGTGTGTGTGTGTCTATGTTATTTAAGCAATGGATCGATCAAATTGCAAATACACAGACACTGGAATTGAAAAACAACAGAGAAACACAGTAAGAAAATACAAGAACACAAAAACTTAATAAGGAGTTCACCCTATTCCCCAGGGCTACG
This sequence comes from Pinus taeda, assembly GCA_000404065.3. NCBI lineage: Eukaryota > Viridiplantae > Streptophyta > Pinopsida > Pinales > Pinaceae > Pinus > Pinus taeda. Next base: position 64,628 of record APFE031060205.1, on the reverse strand, counting down.
TCTCCAGTCTAGCTCTCGGTGGTGGCCTTATTTTATTGTGTCTTGAAGCAGAGAATTACAATGAAGGAGCTCAATGTGAGTCTCCTGAAATGGAATTTGCTTAGCAGGGTGTTTCTTGGATCCCCCAAGCCACTAGAGTACACAGACTCTTTTCTTTACCAACTTTGTGACCTTCTGGTCTATAATGGAGAGAGCCCAATGTGGTGCTCAGTCCGGACAGATCCTCTCTGGGATGGCTTGAATCTCTCAAGCTCTCTGGTGCTCGATGCTTCCTTTGGTCAACTCGGCCCTCTGTCTTCCATTCTATTGTTGCTTCATTGTCTTTCTTCTCTCTGTTCTTCCTTTCTGTGCTCCGTCCTCCTCTCCGGGTTCTGGTTGGTTTTTTTCTGCTTTTCCTATGCATGGATTTAAGGCCATTCGTACCCATGGCTCTTCAATTCCTCTTCCGCTTCCCATTAGATCGCCTGCTACAACTTTTCTTGGAGTTGCTTGTTCGGCATCATCATCAGGCTCACAGGGAGTGGCCACATGTCCTCATGCAGCTGCGCCAATTCGCTTCATCAATTCGGTTTTTTTCGTTACGTCATGGAATGAGTTTCCTGCCACCTTGGTAGTCAAATTGGATGTCAAATATTTACAAACTGCGACTTAATCCCCCGTCGATTTCACTTTCTCCATCGGGCACGATCTCGGCCGTTAGATCTGGGGCCTCTAGATCCGACGCCATTTGCACGTTTCGCACAATTGACTTTCTCAACCGTTGGTGTGCGATCAACGGCGGTTTCCTCTCTCCTTCGCTGCCACGCATCAGGCGCTAAGTGGAATCGCTCCTTTTCCTTCAAAACAACTTACTACCCATGGACGCCCTCGATCAATATCTCCAGTTTTTGGAGTGGGTCCCGCCTTTAGTGCTTTAGCCTTTATCCCACAGTTTTCCCGGCTCTCATGCGACCAAGCACTTAGGGATTCTCCAATTTGGGGTTTTTTGCCCAATGATGCGCGCGCATCAAAAATCTCCTCTGTTTCCCGATCCGAGCCTCCCAGGGGTTAAATTCGTCTCTCGCGTAGTGTCCATGGGCCTCGGTCAGCACACTTTGACCGAGGTCCTCGTCGTTCCAAGTTGGCTACCATTGCCACTGGTTTAGAGGTGTTTTTGATCGTTGTTGAAAATTCTTTGAAGTCTGTCCCAACCTAGTACAGCCATGGTTCTATTTATCTCTCTTTATGGATCCAATCGGATCACTATTGTACTAGAAAATTGTTGAATAATACAATCCTCCCTTGATGCACTGGTTTTCCCACATTGGGTTTTTCCGGGGACATTAGTCCAAAATAACTGTGTTAATGTATGCATATGTTTCTGTATTACATTGTGATATCTGCAACAGTGTTTATTTTAATGTTTGTTGAAGTAATTTCATGAATAATAAGTAGGAAAAGTAAATCAATTACTGCAGTGATAGAATTTTCACATGGTATTAGAGCAAGTAATCAAAGACGGAAAGGGAAAATCAGTTATGGGTCGAGATCACGATGTAGAGGCATCCACCTCAGGGGACTCACGCAGATTTTTAGAAGATTGCACAAGAGAAAGAGATTTCGATTTCTCTATGTTGGCTTCCAGGTTGGAAGAAGAAGTGGCATGCATGCCTAGTGTTGCATCATCAGAAGTATGGAATATAGATAGTGGAGCCTCATGGCATATGACGGGAATCAGGGAGTGTTTCTCAGAATATCGAGAAGAGAAGATGAACTTTCAGATCACCATGGGGAACAAGGCAAAGTGTACTCCAGTAGGAAAGGGTACCATAGTTTTCCAAATAGAATCGAGAGAGCGGTTTCGTGCCACAAATGTGCTGCATGTACTAGGATTGGGGATGAACTTATTTTCCGTGTCACAACTACAAGGCAAGGGCTGTGACGTCTACTTCATCAAGGAAAATGTATACATCAAACACCCGAGCTGGGAAAAGAAAGTGCAAATCGGGATCAAAAGTAATCGGTTGTATATATTACAACTCGAATCTCCAATGGCACTAATAGGCAGTGATGGAGACAAGGAATTGAATGAACTATGGCACAGAAGGATAGGTCACTTGCACCATGGAGCTCTGAGAATTATCAGGAGCACTGTAACAGGAGTTCCATATTTGAGTACGGAACGAGATGATGTGTGCAGGGGATGCACTCTAAGAAAGTATGCCAAGGCGGCATTTCCTAGGATCAAACACAAGGCAAAAAGTGTACTAGGATTGATACACTCAGATATCTGCGGACCTATGTCTGTCAAAGCTCTCAGTAGTGTCGAGTATTTCCTTACCTTCATTGACTACCACTCGAGGAAAACTTGGGTTTATTTTCTGAAAACCAACGATGAGGTTTTCTGTCAATTCAAGGAGTTCAAGGCTCTAGTGGAGAATCTAATTGGTAAGAAAATAAAAGTCTTGCGCTCAGATAATGGTGGAAAGAAAAAACAAGACTATTGTAGAAGCAGCTAGGGCCATGTTATATGATAAAGATATGCCAAAATTCCTGTAGGCGGAAGCATGCAACATAGTTGTCTATGTTCAGAATAAGACTCCTCATCGGGCATTGGGCAAGATTACTCAAGAGAAAGTCTTCACCAGGAAGATGCCTGAAGTCAATCATTTCATGATATTTGGGAGTTTAGCATATTGTCGCATACTCGAAGAAAAGAGGAAGAAGTTGGATTAGACTACAGAAAAGAGGTACCTGGTGGGATATAGCAAGAACGCTAAGGCAGAGCTTTCAGAAGATCTCGCGAAATGCCTTCCAAGGTGCAGTCAAAAGATGATCCGTTGGTCATGCCTCTTCAACCAACGAAAGTGAAGAATTCTTCTTTAGGTCAAGAAGATTCTCAGGATGGGGAGGAGCGAATATAAGCACCTACTGGCAGAGGAAGAACTAGCAGAGAACTTCTTCAGATTATGTGTGATGCGGAGAACTTCATCGGAGAGCTAAGGAACAAGAAGAGGGAGCGAAAATAGCCAGAAAAATATCAGGCGTTAGTAGCTCAGGATGGGGAGCCTACCAGTTTCAAGGAGGCAGCTCAACATCAGGTTTGGCTAGATGCGATGGTGGAGGAGCATAACTCCATAATGGTGAGTGATGTATGGGAGGTGGTGTCAAGGCCTCAAGACAGATTTGTGGTAGGTTCAAGATGGATCTACAAGATCAAATATGCTACGTATGGCAATGTTGAAAAATACAAGGCCAGGTTTGTGGTTAAGGGGTATGCTCAAAAGGAAGGGATTGACTATGAGGAAACCTTCGCCCCGGTAGCCATGTATACATCTATTAGGACCGTGATATCTCTTGCAACCCAGATGGGATGGGAGATCCATCAGATGGATGTCAAGACAACATTTCTGAACAAGGTAATAGAAGAAGAGGTATACATTGAACAACTAGAGGGATTTGAAACTCATGAGAAGAAGTCTTATGTATGCAGACTGAAGAAAGCATTGTATGGGTTGAAGCAGGCACCGAGAGCATGGTATGGTCGAATAGATCGCTACTTGCAGAAGATGGGGTTTGTCAAGAGTGACGCGGAACCAAATCTCTACTATCTGGTCGTAGAGAACGAGCCACTTATCTTAGTATTATATGTGGATGATCTCTTCCTGACAGGATCGTCCAGACTCATTAAGGACTGTAAGAAGAATATAGCCACAGAGTTTGATATGAAGGATATGGGACGAATGCACTACTTCCTAGGGTTGGAAGTTTGGCAGCAGAAAGGATAAATCTTCCTTGGGCAAGGGAGGTATGCTTCAGAAATCCTGAAAAGGTTCGGGATGGGAGACTGTAGACCTATGGCTACACCAATGATCACCAACTAGAAGAAGGTTGATGCATCAAAAGACAAGGATGTCGATCCCACCCTATACCGACACCGCATAGGGTCCCTAATGTATCTGGTCAATACCAGGCCAGATATTTGCTACGCTGTCAAACTGGGCAGCAGTGAAACACTTTCTTGAGTATTTATAGGGAACAGTTGATTATGGCCTCTTATACACCAAGGGGAAGGATATCAGGTTGAGTGGATTTACTGATGCAGATTGGGCAGGAAGTTCAATGGATCGGAAAAGTACCTCTGGGTACTATTTCAACATTGGATTAGGAATGACCTCTTGGTGCAGTAGGAAAAAAAAGTTCGTGGCTCTTAGCTCATCTGAGGCAGAATATATGGCAACAAGCACAACTTCTTGTGAGGCCATATGGCTTAGAAAACTACTGGTAAACCTATTAAGAAGAAATATGGAGGCAACCAAGATCATGTGTGATAATCAGAGTTGCATCAAACTCTCTGAGAATCCAGTATTCCATGACAGGTCAAAGCATATTGATATCCGGTGTCACTTTATTAGAGATTGTGTCCAACGAGGAGCTGTACAGCTGAGCTACACTCCTACAGGAGAACAAGTGGCAGATATCCTCACCAAGGCCCTTGGAAAGTCAAAATTTGACTACTTCAAGGAAAAGATGGAGATGGTAAAGAACCCCTTTTAGAAGTAGTGTGTTAGCAACACGAATGAAGAGGGAGTTGCAGTGTTGGGAGAAAGGACCAGCAACAACACAAATGCAAAGGGAGTTGTAGTGTGGATGCAGTGTTGGGAGAAAGGACTAGCAGCAACACAGATGCAGAGGGAGTTGTCACATAGATACAGCAGTGGCAGTAGCAGAGTCATAGGCAACAGTACATGATGCAATAGTGCAGAGGATGTTGGACAAGGAGGCTTAACATCAGCACAGGGACCGATGTAGGACGATTAGGGTGATACTTCAATGAAGAGTATCACTAGAGCACAATCCTTGCTAAGAGGGAGTGTTGATTTGGGGCAGCATCAGATGTGCTCTAGCCACGAAATTTGGTGGAGAGGTTGGGGCACATGAGATCTCCAATACCCAAAAAGGGTTTGGGCAGATTCTAAGCAGTTCAGGAGATATTAAAATAATTAATATTTTTCATGGAGTCCCTAAGTCTAAACTTAGGGAAAATAAATTATTAATGTATATTAATATGAAATTGTGTTAGAATGATCCAAAAGACATGGATCAAGTCAGATATAATATTAGTCGTTGATTAGGGACTTAATCTCGGTCGTTGATTTGTCAACGAGAAAAGTATAAGAGGAGGCTTGAGGGTCACTTGGAGAACAATCGAGAGAGATTAGTCAGTGCAATTTCTGGAGCAAGGTTTGCTGAGAAATTGAACTAGTGGTATAGAGAGTAGTCAGGAGGTAGCTAGTATGGAACAAAGAGACGAGAGATCAATGCAGAGGCAAAAGAGGTAGACGCATGGCCAAAGGAAGCCACGCAGAGCCAGTAGAGACTGCGCAGAGCTAGCAAGGCCCGCGTCATCCACGCAGACGCTGCAGGAGGGACGCAGAAGGCCAGAGAGGCTGCACAGAGCCTCGGTAGGCTGACGCAAAGGGTTTCAGGCTAATGCAGAGGGTTTTAGGCTGACGCAGAGGTCAGTAGGGCCTATGTTGGGTTCAAAAGAAGTGCTGGAAAATTTGTCTATCTGTGGGTAAGCCAGTGTGGCACCCTATTGTACTAGAAAATTGTTGAATAATAAAATCCTGCACCAATTTTCCCACATTGGTTTTTTCCAAGGACATTAGTCCAAAATAAATCTGTCAATGTGTGCATATGTTTTTGTATTATGGTGTGATATCTACAACAGTATTTATTTTAATGTTTGTTGAAGTAATTTCATGAATAATTTATGGCGAAATAAGTAGGAAAAGTAAATCAGTTTCTACAGTGATAGAATTTTCACACTTGATAGTACTTTTCTTATTCTCAAAGCCATTACAACAATATTCTTCAAGGCATCAAAGGCCAACATGTATTACAACATGAGTGTTTGTTAATATTATTACAAGTGAACAAGAAGAAATGTTTTTTTCCGAAGGGTTGAGGTATCATCACCAAGCTTCCTACAGGATTTGAACAACTGGCCAAATGGGAACTAAACCCCACACTTACCACTTGCCCTACTATGTGTGCACTAGAAAAGAGAAATGGTTACCCATTTTGTGGATGGAAATCAAAATATATAAAATTTTGGAGAGTACCTTGCAATCATCAATTTTAGTAAATCTTTATATAAGAAATTATTTTGTGCCAAGCTTTCCTTTTATGCATTATATTATCTAAAACTACATTATAAACATGAGATGTATTCTATAAAATTAATTTTAATTCCAAATTTTGACAGATTATATAAAGTTTTAACAAATTTTCATGGTCCTCTTAGCCCAAAGGCAAGAGTGAAGTTATTGGTTGAGGTATCACCAAGCAAGATTTGAACAACTAACCAAATGGGAACTAAATCCCACACTTACCAATTGCCCTACTATGTGTGCACTAGAAAAAAAGAAATGGTTTACCCATTTTGCGGATGGAAATCACAATATATAAAATTTGGAGAGTACCTTGCATTCATCATCAATAAAGCTTCAATAATTTTTCACTCTAGTGGAACACAAGAACATGGATCTATACCAATGTAACTAAGGCAGCCTAAAAGGAAATCATCAAACCTACTTAAAAACGGTTTGTGGTTGGATTTGACATTAATAGCTGCCCATCAAAGGAATGCAAAACATTACCATGACAAAGTGCATTTGCCTTACCAATGAAATAAAGAGCAATATCAAAAGAGACTTGCAATGGTAAAATAGGAAAGGCCAAAATGGAGACTTGGCATCCGATCACACCAGATTGGCCAAATTGTTATTTATTATCTTAAATAATTAGAAAGGTCAAAAGGCATACATAAATTTGGCCTAGCTTCCTCTCATAGAAGTCATCAATCCCTTCCCTAGTGCTACCAAATCCACTGTGAGGGTATACCAATAAAAGAAACCAGGCCTGATCCAAACTATAATAACATTGGTTAAATACAAAAGAATTTATGACTTCGTCAAATCCAGACACAAAGGGGCCCAAACAAGGATTCTTAGTCCAATCCACTCACTAACCTCCAGAAGAAAAAGATCACAATAAAAAATTGACTAATCAGAGCTTCTTTACTTTGAGTTTCAACTTTCTCAGCAGCTCGGGCACTTTAGGATTTGATGACAGAGCTTCTCTGTTTTTGCCACTAGATTGATTTTCAATCCAGTCGATAACTGTAGTGAGTAACACCTTTTTGCTGGAAGCAGGCACTCGAATGTTATTGGAGTCCCCTATCTTGGCCCTCGATCCTTCAGAGTACTTCCCGTTTTTGAAGCCTGTGTCTAAGGTCTTCTCTATGAACAAAATGAACCAGGATTCTGTTTCGCTTTTAATCTGCTTTGCGAGTTTTACCATCTGGCAAAGACCATTTTTCCTATTGGAATCTTGGCTATCGACAAGCTGTTGATCTAATGAATTTGAATCTTTTTTCTCATTGTTCTGATCAGAAAATCTGGTAGGCTTTTTTAAGCTCGAACTTAAGCTAGAGACAGAATTCTTTTTAGGAATAGGACTGTTGTCGATTCCAGGGGACAGTGAATTCCTTGGTGGCAGTCTTTTAGGAGAGTATGAGATCGATTGTCCTAATGCTCTCTTAGAGGGTAGAAGAGCTGGACTAGAAGCTGCACTTGACAAAACGCCTGCTTTTGAACTCCTTGACAAATCCTGAGATGACATCCTTAGAAAAGTCTTTGATAACTTCTTCAATGGTGATTCTCGGGGAGATGAGTTGTAACCTATTTCATGGAGAACAGAACGATCTGAATTTGATGAGTTGGGCAATTTTTCTTTGTCTTCTAAAGCTTGGATTTTATCTGAAGGTACAGTCTTGGTTAGTTCTTCTATGGCCGTTAAGGCCTGTGAGATTTGATGGTGTAAATCCAGGAACAGTTCTACAACAGTTCCTGGCACTTCTGGATCTGCTATAGAACACAATTCTGCAAACTTCCTGCAATGATTAAATAAATAAAAAAAATCGATTAATTCTGCTTGCAAAATAATCTATTCTCTAAAGGATGAAAGTTTACTCTTTTTATATGCATACTTTAAAAGTTGCACCAGAGTCTCGGTTGCAGATGCTTCCTTAAGTGCAATCAGTGCCGCAACACGAGCAGCATCACGTCTGTGCAAAGCTTCCTGCAGTTTTATTTCCTTATTTCAGATGCAGTTTGAGGGAACTTCCTAAACCATTATATTCAAGAAATCTCTGCATTTGTAGTAAGAAAGAAATGCTATTTGAGCAAAAGTTAACATCCATAATCAGATTCTGCACTCTTGCATTGGGGTTATGGAGTCACTTATGGCATTCAATTCTACCTTTATATTCTGAATTGTGTGTGGACATAATCATTTGATAGAAAGATATTTGTTCGCAAGCGCAAGCAGCTTATAATTGCATTAAACTGCTTATTTCTAAAAGTAAATATAGTATTGATAAAATTACTCAGCTACAGAAAAGAGTTTTCATATGAAACTTGAGATAGAGGATGTCTCACCTTTCCAAGGGTGTCAAGCTTCCCAGGCAGAGACTTCCAAAGAGCATTTCCAACCGCAACAGGACTGGAGCAGACAGAAACATCGGGCAATGGAACGGATGGTTTTCTTAGGGTAGAAGTCGAGGATCTGACTTTCAGACGGTCAACAGGAGAAACAGAAGCTCTGGTATGGCTCAATCTTGGCGGTGTAGGATTTTTTTCCTGCAAAAAGGGGCACAAAACAATCATTTAAACCACATTTTCCATAAAATGTCTCAAAATTGTCAAATTTACAAAATCTGAAGTAATGCTCGACACATATGCATCAGAGATAGTTTGTGTATCTGTGAGGTACACAATCCGTTAATAGAGATAGATGATTTTAACATGAATGTAATTCAATCCAGCTAATATTGATGAGAATGGGAACGTACAAATGGGTAATATTCTCATTGGTAATATATACATACATTTTATGTACACTTGTATATAAACAAGATTCTGAACGGCCTACAAGATTGCAAGGACCAGAGATTATTTCAAATTTAACCGGCAGACACAATTTACACACGCTCACACACAGGGATAGACAGTGGCAGGTGGGAAATTTGCTTTCACAGCAGACTGATTTGTTGGGATAAACTTTAGCATTATGGCAAACGAGCATTTGTTGACCCAAAAGCCTACAAGGCTGTCTTTTGGCCATTTCAGAGGACGGCAAGTTTGGTTACACACATAAATGTATGGCATTCTGCATGGACATCTTTTGATCGTTTTACAGAATAGCAAATTCTTGTAATTGTAAACACTTGAGAAAAAACTAGAGAGTCTTGTAATTGTAAACACTTATGAAACAACTAGAGAGTCGGGATGTATGTACAGAATTTATGAAAAAACAACAGAGTCGTGATGTATCTACAGAATTCGTTCTTGCAATTCTAAAAACTTCAGAAAAAAACTAGAGAGCATTGATGTACCTACAGAATTTATTATTTTTCGGTCTCGTTCTGTAACGCTCCTACTCCTAACAATTTTGCCCGGCAAAGGGACATCGCAGCTCCTTCTCAAGTTCTTCGAATTCCCTGCATTAGCCGCTTTTGGAATTGCATTGATGACCATGGAAGACCGAATGGTAAAGGGAGGCGAATCGCTGTATTTTCCGTGGTTACTAACCCTGCTAAACGGTGACGAAGAAGTAGACCTTATGGAATCCACCATATCTTTTGTTGGAGTAAGTGCCTCATAGCTTGAGGGACCTTGCTTACCCAGAGGTGATTTTCTCTGTGGTAGGGCAGAATCAACCTTAGGTCCAGCCAGGGGTGCTGGTTCAAGTCCCATGTCTGGGTCCCAGGAACCTCGGCGGTGAGAATATTTAGGCACAAGGCTTTCACCAGAAACAGGGTTGAAACCCTTGCAGTTCACACTTTTATCTTGCTCCTCATGTTGATGCGTACTGACCAAATCTTCAGGACTGCCGAGTACTGGATGGCGACCCGGAATAGGCCTAACTCCTCGGATATAAGGAACAGGGGTTCCAGACACAATTTTTTCAGCATAAATGAACTGTCCAAGCTGTAATTTATTGCTTAAGACGAGGTCTTCTTGTTCGTCTGTGAGAGAAACGTAAGTAGAATGAGACGAATCCGAGACCTTGATGTAAAACCCTTGCTTTGGCCAGAGCTCTTTCCGGTCCAGATCTACTGGAACTATGTCTGTTACCTGTAACATTGCGGAACGATGCTCGCCTGTAACTTTCAAGTCGGCGTTCATGTTCTGCAAGAGTTTCAAAAGAATCCCCGGAGATAACGTTGCCATGAGTAAGCGAACAAAGAATCCTTGAGCTAGAAGACAAACCACAAATGCTTCAAAATCTTACAGAAATGCTCTTTAACACTTCTTCATGGTCAATCTGCTTTATTTGGTTAAAATGGAGCAGAACTTCGAAGATTTGGCCCTGTTTAAGGGGTTTTTACAGGAAACGCAAACCTTCAAAGCCTAACTGCCCAAAATAACATGTCAGCACATATCAGCAGAGATATAGCCATAAATCCTTCAGCAAACTGAAATTGCCTGAAAAACTGCTGTTAGCACCCTTTAAGTTTCTGCTTTCCCTGAGTTTCTCTACTCTGAGTAAAGAGTAAGCCGAATCCTCAACCTTTACTGTCAATTTTACGGGACTACATAAATTCTCACCCGTTCTTTCCCCTCAAAGAAACTTCAGGCGATTCAGTCCAGAAAACATTAAAGCCCCTGAATAAGAGAAGATTTTTGTTCCCTCGTAAGCAAACTAAAAATCTTAAGATTCCTTTATTCAGGTTGAATTCATGGATTACTTCGTTTTCCAGCGACTTCTTCTCTATTTGCAGCCGAATCTTTACGAAAAACTACACATTCACAAATATTTACTGTGAAAGATCTATATTCCCTATTTTCTCTCCTTAAGACTTCATCATTCAATCTCAGCAGCTGTCCATTCCCTTGAATTGCAGCGGACAGGGAAAACTATCCAACGGGCTTTGCAAGCCAGATGGATTTATTCAATACTTCTTTATTCTCTGCATTTCCAATCCAAAAACCGAGTTAAGTCAAACTCAGAGGATTTTTTTTCACAAATATAACATATTTGCCCTACTCTCAGCAGCAATTAGCCGTTTCCAAACAAATGCCTCTCTGCATAACAAGTTAAAAACGCAAAAGCCTAAATTTTCAAACTCCAGAGTGCATATATGTTGTTAAAGAACCCTCTGATAATGTTTCACAAAAGCAATTTCTCCGATCGAAATTCTAAATAAGCCGGCATAATAGCAAATCATTCAGCAAATGCTGCAAAATCGTGCCTTAGTCGGCACGGGCACGTCCTTTCTTGGAAATAAGGTAATGGCACCAACGGTAATACCAGTACTGTTTGGAACCCAAGACTAACGGCTAAATTCAAATTTAAACGTTCAGGGTTCAAATTCTCAACGTTAAAGAAAAGGTAACTTTAATTCAAAGTATAGTCGCCATTAGAGACAATTTGAAGTCCGTTTTATTCGAAGAAAGGATAAATCTTCGCCAATACCTGAAAGTTCAAAGCCGTGGTTTGAAGCCGCGGTCAGGTCCTGTTGTCCGTTGAATGACAGCACTACTGGCACAAAGGGTCCCACGAAGAAGTTGGTGGCCAGTTTAATATAACATCCACTGATCTGTACAGTTGCTGTCCCGACATTCAAAATTCCCAATGGCTGTATTCAAATGGGTGGAGGGATTCCTGCTTTAAGCACCCACCTTCGGATAATTTGGAATCCCAGGCAGTTTTCATGGCATAGAATACAAGAAAATCACATGAGGGGCGAAAAAGGCAGATTTTATTAGTTTTAAAAAGGAAATTCATATAAAAGTGAAGGTTATGTGGGTTTTTATCTTACATTTAACATTATAATAATTTATTTATTTTTTTAATAAATAGTGGGAATTTCATTGCATAATTTGATCTCCTAATTTATAAATTTATAAATGTGTGATATTTTTTTTCCCTAATTTATAGTTTGTTCGAATTTTTCTTTGTAAATTTGAGTTTTTTTTTCATATTTTTTTGGACATTTTTTCAGAAGAAAAATCAAGATTTTCTATATTAAGATAATATAAAGAGCAGGATACATAAGAAGATCCAGTATAGGCCCGTTTAAGAAAGGAGGAAAATATCTTGTTCCCATAATTCCTAATGATTCATTATAGGATTCATAAAGGTCAAAAAACAAACATGATGAAGAGGGCCGATCTGTGAGAAACCAGACCCCGAATGAACCAAGATTTACAAGATAAACATAATTTATAACATAATATCCAGATGAGCATAGGATTAAAACATCTGTGGGGGGGCTTTTTAGCCCGTGAAATCGTGATTTGCCTTGATATAGAGCAAAAGAGCAGACACGGGCATTTGGAGTTTTGAAAGATGATTTCGTTTTTCCACTTCCATATGAGCCAGCATGCATGTACAAAAAGAGAGCGCCAAGACTCTGAGTGTCCACTCCACCACATGAAACCGTCCTGTACAGAGGAAAAAATGAGGCAAGGAAAACCAAAGGAAATGGAGAGATCATACCAGATGAGCATAGAAGAGGGGCATTGAAAAAACATGTGAAAGTTCGATTCAGCAGCATTTTGACACATAGCGCAGCGGCCCGGACCCTGCCATCATTTTCGCTAAAGCACTTTCCATGTGAGGTTCCTGTTGCAGAAGATTAACCACGAGAAAAGGACCATTTTTAGCGGGTATGAGACCTTCCATAGAGGCATCAGGAAAACCACTTGAGAGGAGATGGTAGAACGCTTGGATAAAGCTGCATATAAATGATTTACACAGATAGGTAAAGGAGTGAGAGGGAGAGCCCAAGCCAAAACATCTTTTGTTCCTGAGCGAGGAATCACCAAACCCGAAAGAGACTAAATAGTAGATTCCCATAAAAAATGAAGAGAGGGAAGCAGGTGGAGATCCGATCCATCAATCCAAACCGGGGAGGAGTGAGACCATGCTATAATCTCAAATTTATGAAATTATTTAACGTAATTAAATTATATTTCTTCACCTAAAAAGTGTTTATAAATTTACTTTAAATTACTATGGGTTAAATGCAATTAAATTGTACTCAAATAAACTTTGTGTTTTTTAAAACAACTCTGTGTTTTTATGTTTAAAACATAAAAACATCTTGATAATAATTAAGATTTGGTAAATGTTTCAATATTTAGCTAACGCAAATCTCACTATGTAACTCTTCATTAATTCTTGAGAATCGCAGGAAGAATAATATATACCATGAAAAAAGAAGTTAAAATCCTAAACCGTTTTTATGGCATTGAAAACAAGAAAATCACATGAGGGGTGAAGAGCAATTTTATTAGTTTTAAAAAGGAAATTCATATATATTAGTTTTAAAAAGGGAAATTCATATAAAAGTGAAAATTAAGTGACTTTTTATTTTATATGTAAGATAATAATAAAAAATTAAAGTTTCTTTATGGGAGGAGGGATTCGTTGCATATTTTATACTTCAATTTGTAAATGTGTGGACAGTTTTTGCCACAAATTTATAGTTTGATTGAGTTTTTTTTCATAAATTAATGTGTTTTTCAAGTTTATTTAGGCATTTGAGGTCATATGGAATTGTTGGAATTCCTTTACCTCCATTTTATGAGCTTAGTCAGTATGTGTCTATTATAATTAACTATACTTCTTCATTTAAGGAGTGTCTATAAGCTCATGTGAGGCATCCCAATTGGGCATGGGCTTGTTAGCGAGGACTTTGGTCCCTAGAGGTTCCAGATTCAAGTCCTTTGTGGGTGGAAAATGTGAATTACATATGTAAATTTTTTTTTGTAAATAAGCTAGTGATTTCTATTGATAATTAACATTCAAAATACAAAATTTGCAAGTTGGTCTGCCATCCCGGAAACCAAACCAGCTACAGTAAAACCAAGTTTTTAACAATTCTCTTTCCATCACACTACTAACATTCTTCTGCCTTGTCCAAATTTTACAAAAAAACATATAGGTTCTACTTTCTTGGTGTTTTTTAGAAACCCGATTCCAAATAAGTTTGAGTCGTATAACTGGTTGGACCTTGAAATTATCTATTCTACTTCCTTTACCAAACATAGCAAATATACTATAACAGAAACAAAATAAGAACCATGGATTAACTAACGACATGCTTAAACTTGAAATCAAGGACAAGTGTTGGATGGGGATCCCCCTGGTTCTTCACGCTTAGTGTTGCTCTCCTGTTGGGCCACCTCTGCCTTTGAATCCTTGACATAGACTCTCCTCACTTGCATAGGTTGGTCTGCCCCATTGCCTGGGGTGATGTCCAGATGGTGGAAGAAGTGAAGAAACACGTCAAATTTATTGGCTAGGATCTCAATTCTGTCCTTCTGGAGTCGCTCAATGTCCACGAGAGTTTGCATGAGATTTTCCAGATGCTCCATGCACTTCTAGATATTTTCCATTTGCTTTCGTTGAGGGCCATGGTTGCTTGACACTGCGACATTCTCCGCCAACAGCTTCCCCATTAACGTCTTCACATGCTAAGCTATATCCATTGTCTTGTGATACATGGTTTCTCGGGTTCGGGTGACCCCTGGATCGATGAGCCAATCCACCTCTTCTTCTATTGTTCCATCTTACTTATTAGCCCTTTGCTCCCTAACCTCTTGTTCCAGTGTTTCAATAATTTTTTTCCCCTTCCTTGGGACCGATTTAGAGTAATTTTGTGCTACCTCCCACGATGTTATCTCCATTCTAGTGCACTTACAGGGTTCCTAATTTGGTTGGAAACCTCGTGGCCGGCCTCAGTGATAGGTCTGCTTGAAACTATAAACATATGTGATATTGCCTCAGCCTACAAAAAATGAGTTTTTATAAATTTGTTTTAAATTACTATTTTCTAAATGAAATTAAATCTTACTAAATCAAACTCATTTCAAGTGTGGTCTTTAAAACATCTCGACAATACTTTAACACTTAGTGATTATTTCAATGCTTAGCCAACACAAAGCAAAGTAAGGAATAATAGCATCTAAAAACCATAAAGAATATTGCACCCAAGGCGGGTGCCTTAACTTTTTTTATACAAATAATGTTAAAAATATACAAGAGAGTTGCGACCTCTTGCTTACAACTATATTATATATGTACAATGAATCTTAGGTAATATTTACTTATGCCTACTACCCTACAAACTTTCACAATACAACCCTTGAATTAACGATGAGTCCGCAACCTACAAGTCTTATATTCTTATTTTTCTCACTCAATGCAATTCATCGTATTGTGCCTAACCTAAACTTACCACAATCAAAGAGCTCCTTTACACTCCTTGTGATTAACCAATCACTTATTGCATTAGCACTTTTGAGATGTCCTCCTTTTCTATGAGACTTACCTTGCACTTGAAAACCCCCCCACTTTAAGGTTAACCCAATTGCCATCTGTCAAATTGGTTTCTTTTGTGACTTATATGCTAACCATTCACATCCAACAAGTGTGCTTGATGAATGTGCACCCAAAAAGTGTGTCCCATGATTGCACTAGATGCATGTTTGTGCTCAAAGGAACC
The DNA here is from genome assembly GCA_000404065.3 of Pinus taeda. Taxonomy (NCBI): domain Eukaryota; kingdom Viridiplantae; phylum Streptophyta; class Pinopsida; order Pinales; family Pinaceae; genus Pinus; species Pinus taeda. Next base: position 49,063 of record APFE031060205.1, on the reverse strand, counting down.
TCTACCACCTAGAGCAAGTACCAAGTGTGGATTTCCCAACTCTTTAGTTCACATGTAGTCCAATCACTCAAGCTAGTCAAGCTCTCTATGTCAATTTTTTTTATCATGCACTATTCTTTGTAGATCATATAGGGTCATCTACTATAACCCCCACTTTTCCTTCCCTCCCCAAGTTCTCATCTAAGCTTCTCTTGGTTTATCCAACTAGTGCATGCTATCAAGGTCTATGATGTGCCCAATTTGAGAAAGGGCACCCAACATGTCCATGGTGCACCTTGTCATTGTGCAAGGGCATCCAAAACAAACTCTTTTAGCCAACAACCTTCCTTTATGTTCCTTTGTATTGGTCAATAACCATAAATATGATCATGTAATAGAGGTGTCCAAAGACATTCAAGGCTAGGGATTTACATTTACTCCTTTTCATATTTAAATATATGATTTTCAAGGAGAAAATTCATATTCTTAAATGTTATGTTGTTATGTGAATTAATATAAAGCAAGAATCTCAATTGCTAGTGTTTAAGTGTATTAGTGGAAATGACTAGTGGAAAGTATTCATTAATGCCATTTGTCATCAGCATTATACAAGAAGTATGGTCATATGGAATTATAACACATCATCATGGCATTACTGCACATGGAATTTTCTTGAATGTAATAATGCTTTCAAAGATATTTATGATGTCCTATTAATATATATGTTATAGTTTATGGTCATTGTTAAAAGACCACTTTATATGGAATTTTTACTCTTGGGGATCTTTTTTGGAGTACTGGTTTACCTGTAAGCTTTAAACCTTTATAATAAGTAAAGCATAAATGGATTCTTTATAAACTAAAAAATAAATAATGGAAATCACACATAATGCTCAAATACTTACCTTGTAAACCTTTAACCAGGAAAACTAACAAAATGTTTATACTTGCACATCTAATTTTTATCATCAATCAACTTCATCATTTACAATACAATATATAAGATCCCACCGCATCCAAAACCCCTAATCTGATTGAGCTGAATTAGATTACAACCCTAATTCTTTAACTAGAATTAGAAAATAATGGGTTGAAAAATTAGGTGCCACAAAACCACAAAAGTGAAAACAATGTGCTAAAAAACACCAAAAATAGACTCAAAAATTTGTTTTTTTTGTTTCTTTGGGGCCTCCACCCCACCTACAAACCCCTAGAGGGCATGCTTCCCCCACTATGACCAACACATACAAATTGCACATGGGCCTAGTGATGCAAATAATATAACGCGTACTGAATATTTCCATCCATTAGTGTGTTAATAGGAGAATTATGCACAAGTTGATAGTGAAGGATCTTGGTGTTGACAAGGTTAATCCTCTCTGTAGACAAATATGATCCCTCTAGCCCAATGAGTGGGTCTATCAACTGAAGTGACAATCAACTAAACATCTTGCTAGGTTATAATTGAAAAGAAGAACGAAGGAGATGACATACCTCGTTCTAATGATATTTCGATTTCCTTTGTTGAGGACCTTGAACCACTTTTGTCATAGACTTGCTCCTGCTTATCTCAGTGTTTATGTACCTGCACAAATGATCAAGAGATAACAAAGCATGCCAAAACTAATAGCAAATATAGTAACAACCTACTTAATTGATCAAGGAATGTAAAGCTAAATAATACATGAACATATATATTTTGGGAAGATGAACCAGTATTTGTATATTATTAGGAAATAAAGGGAATCTTACAACAAAAGCCTTGATGTTGAAAGGCTCTCCTTGAGTGGTATTCCAAGTCCAAACTAAGAACTCTCCAAGCACTCCTTCTCCAAGTCTAATGAATAGCCTCTAGATACAAGCTTAGCACCAAGGTGCAAATAGACATAGACCAACCATTTGGAAATGGGAGAGGATGAATTTATAGGCTGGGAAAGGGAGTTAGGACTTCTCCAAAGATAGGATTAGGCTCTCATCTCAAGGAGGTAGCTTATAGGGATAAGACAAAGAGGCCAAGTTGGGAGAATTCAACCTCATCTATGTGAAACAACCTCCATCTCGCCGCTCTGGAAGCTTCTAGATCACGAAGATTCTCATCTCCTTTGGGAAAATTACCTTTTTGGGATCATCGTGGGTATGCAATGGAACATAGCAATGCCATCGTTAGTCAAGTAAAATGCAACATGTGACCATCATTGTTTTAAGCCTCATAAGAGGGATGACCCTCAATTTAGGGTTTTAAGAGTTATTTCTTCAGGGAAAGCTCAAGACATTTTCCAATCAAAGTCTTAGGAAGGATCTAAGCTATATACATGGATGAGTATACTGTATAATGGTCATGTTTTGGGAACTTCAGGGTATGTCACAGGGAAGTGCAGGAGGCATGACAAAATGTTGTGTAACAGATGCCCCCTAAAGCATGAAGGAAGAACGAAGAGTGAATGATGAGATGCTTTACAAGCTCTTGCAAGGATGAGGACACACACTATTAGGAGATTTGCAAATCAAGGATGCATATACATATACATATATGAGATCAAGACATGAATCCACAGCATGGACGCAACCATCTGAATGATGAAGACTATAGGAAAAGATCCATGGTATAGGCGCAACCATCTAGATAACAAGGATCATGATAAATCTAAAGTCCCACGGTATGGTCATAACGATTTGTATAGTAGAAACATGTGTACAATAATGAATGACATATAACGCCATGCATCCTGAGTCATAACAGAAAAGACTCAAGGTCTTGTGCTTCATCCCGACCTTATCAACGTATGAATCCTAACATGCGAATAAATGTGTTGAAGTCGAACATGCTAGAAAACTACATGATTATCAGCCAATGATTTGAACCGTTAATAGGTATGAGAGAAACCACCAATAATGAAAATGGCTCTCAAGGTACAATAGTACAATCCGTGAATGTAATAATGAATCTGAAGTCGAACACTCATGGAATCACCCGATCAAAAGCCAATGATGAAGACCTGTCATTGAATGCGAAGAACTGGCCATTAGGGCATGCCAGCTCTAAGGTACTAAAAGGGATTTTCTTAGTCATCTTCCTGGATAATGAGCTGAAGTCGATAGGAAGTGACCTGTCGAAGAGGTGAAATGATGAATCCCCCATCATCGACACAAAACAAAGAATAAAGTGGAATAATTTTCAAGACTGTAACAATGACTCAAACAATGTATAGGTGAATAACTACAAATTGGAATTCTCTTGGAATTGAAAGATAGGCTCATTGTTCGCCTCTAGTATACGTTTCACCACTGGATGCATGCTCTTCCATTCCTCTAGGCATGTTCAGAGTAGGTTCTCATAGACTTCTGGTAGAGACACACCACCAGGTCGATAGACTAGACAGGCTCTGCTAGGTATGTCATTTACAGGAAGTGGTGACTGAGGTGCACTTCATCATTGGTTGCCCTGTCTACTACGAGATCATAGGAAGGTTTCGTTGCTTGTTCAGAGATTCTCAGACCCTCGCCGAATTTTTCAGGTACCCCGATTAGAGATGTTTGGCCCTATATATGCAGGAGGCTCTTAGGTTCTGAGCACATATTCTTTAGCCTCCCATTAGACCAAACCCCACATAGAGCATCACGACATTTTTCAGCATACTACCTTCATACAGGGGCACCAAGAGATTGATTGATACCAATATGTATCCAGACTCCAGATTAGTGAGGATCCGTAGGCCCTCACCCTGCCACACAAGATCTCAACAACAGTTTCGTCTCAAATCCATTCCTTGGAGACAGACTAGGTCCTCCAACATTCAGTAGCATGTGAACACCCCCACAATATGATTTAGTGGACAGTATGCACTTGCCATCGGCTCTTCATCGGGCCAACATACTTTGTTGAGTTTCTTCAGTGTTATTCATTCAGCCTTAGATGTTAGGAGAGATGGGTCTGATCCTCGAACCTATTAGCTCCTGGATCTTCTCTGCTAGGGCTAGATGTTGATTTACTTCATTCATTATATCTTTGATTTACTTCATGCATTGTATCTTTTATAGGAGACCATTTTGTTTTCCCACTTTGTATATACATCAATGTACTCAACAATCCCTTTGACCTACTTTGTGGTCATTAGTTGGACATAAATATAATTATCTTATCTGATATTATCTTGAATACTAGCGACACGACTCCAGAGTGTGGAAACATCTAACTCAACATAGGACTAAAGGTCATGATGAAAATATGGAATAGAAAATGAGAGGAAAAATGGATCGCCCAAACCCAGGAGGACAAGTGACTGAGTGAGGATATCCCAAACCTAACACGAGAGCAGAAGAGTGTCATGTTCAAGAGTGACATGCTGCCTATACAAAGGATGTTTCATATTCATTTTTCCCCTACTATTTCTAGCAAGTACCCAAATTATTTTTATCACAAACTTTAAGCGGATAGCATATGCTTGTCATGTGAATTCATTCTTCGAATGAATCCATGCTCGTAAGTTTTATGAGCCATAGGAAGGAGAAGCTCAACCTCATCATGGTGATGAGTCTTTCGTCATAAAATTTTAATGAGTTCGATGTAAGAATAACTCGGTATCTTTTTCACATTTAGAGAGTTTGAAAAAGAGATGAAAAAGAAAACTCCATCATGTCCCTTTTCATAATTTGTCTCTCGAATCCAAAAAGGTAGAAAATAATATCCGAGAGAACCTCTTGACCATGTCGATCAAGGTGTACCTTTTTCATAAACAGTCAATCTCAGCCCGAAAAAGGGGTAAACTTCTATTGAGGTGACATCGATTCATTTACTTTAACAAGTTCAAAATGACAAGTACTCGACAATCTTTTCAATTTTCGAGAGTCATAAAAGAGCTCAAAAATTATTCCGGGGGGTTCCTTTTTCATGTATTTAATGAGTCCAAAAAAGAGATAGAATAAACCTCGTAAGAATCAATCCATAATGATCACTGTTCACTTTAAGGTACTTATAACTGCACAAGAAACACACCCATCACTGGTATCGAGAGAAAATATTTAAAATATTATGAAAATATTGACAAAAATGACTTGCAAAACTTATAAATAGACAAAACTAATTTTATTTTTTACCATTTTATCATAGAAAGCTCTGAAAGTGCATTTGTGCCCTAATTCTCTTGATTTTCAAGCGGCCATCATGAGAGATCCAAAGGACCATTTCATGAATCGTCTACAACAAGTAAGAGGCCCATCCCTGCTCTTGCATTTTATCACTTTTTTTATGCATTTTAAATGGTAATTTTTATGCTATAATGGAGGATTTTTAATTTTTACGGCGTCGAAGATCATCGTGGGTATGATCATTGAACCTGTGATGCTATCACTCTATTTGTAAAAACAGACACGATGGCATCGAGGTGGATTTTTTGGAACGAAACCCCTCTTTTCAAGCAAAAAATTATGATTTTAATCCATGGAAAAAGTATTAATTAGTGTTAAATGATGTTTTGCAAGAGATCATGGTCTTGGAATGGAAGGAAAGAGGCCATGACTCCGAATACCACCAAGAAGCTCAGAATCCTGAATGCATAAATGCTCTAAGGAAGTGTGGGTTGCTAAATTTTTTAGGACCACAGGGTGAAGGGCTCACATGGAATTGTTTCCCTACTTGATCAGTCTCTAGGATGTAGATCGAGAGATCTTCATCATAAAAGGCTGGGAACTAGAACTTGAGGAGATGGATATCTATTTCATCATGGGATTGTCTTGACGAGGGGAAGCAATCCAACTCTTTGGATCTCGCCAAGGAGGTGAAAGTACAAGGACTCTAGTCCAGAGGCATTGTCTAAGTGTTGAAATGACCAATGGAGGAAAGGTGAAGATAGAAACAGTCACCAACAACCTCGTCTTGAGAACAATCTTGTTCACTATCGCACATGTATCTGGAACACAAGCCTTGCATGAGGCTTCAAAATCCCAGTTCCAGTATGCTATCACATGTTTGACCCCCCCATATTTAATTGGTGTGGAGGCCTTTTAGCAAATATGAAATTACAATTGACCAAGGGGAAGCATGGACACTTGAAGCAATTTGGATTCGGTTCAATATTGGTGACCTTCTTTTTAGAGTGAGTGCCTGTATTCTGGTATCAGTGGGCAGAGGTACCAAATCCTGCCCACTGAGAGCCGAGATTCGTGAGATGGAGTCAAGTCATGCCTCGAGGAGGAACGGGCCAACATGTGCATTACCCACCACAATTCTTCGCTTGGCTACAACACCAACTACTCGTGGTAGACGACTACGCTTATGTTGGCACGTATTTCAAGTGGGATCCAAATCTACCTCTACCACCAAGGGAACAGTGGACCGATGCAGGTAAAAACTTATTTTTGGGATTTTTTCAAGTTTTTTATTATTTTTGTAAAAGTGTAAACTGAGAATAAACTTATGATAAATGTGCAGATGTGGGACCAGAGAGACCAGCAGGCATGTTGCGAATAGCTCATCGAGTTTCTCATCAGATAGTGGGCACAGACTATGAAGAAGGGGTAGACCCCTTAGCTGAGATGGAGTGCAACCTAGAGGCGATAACTCAAGGAGTCCCAAAGTATGTCACTATTGATGATGTTCCATTACGTTGGCAGAGACACGCAGTGGGAGTATCTGCGAAACTGTGTTGGTTTTTAGGTCGAGTGATCAGAGCGATCTCATGCTATCATGAGCACCATGCAGGCTAATAGCCTTTCTAGATTTTTTACACATTTGTAGGCTTTGAAAGCCAAGTGTCCCAAAACATTCTATTTTTTTTATATCTTGATGTAAACACTCCAACATATGCGATATATATAT
>APFE031060205.1:1054-22884 GCA_000404065.3 Pinus taeda | reverse complement strand
AACCTCCTTTACATTAAATAAATGAACAATTCTTGGATGATTCAAATGACAAAACCTCCTTTCTATATATAGGAGTCTAAGGAGTCACAATATAACCCAGCCGACCTAACAATAATAATATGAAGCCACAATAGTAACATTAGTGGGCTTATATGGGGTACAATAGTAACAATATGGGCACTATGTGGGTACATCAATATAATAAGTGGGTTGTACTAATAACAATAAGGGTTACACTAGTAGTATAGGGGCCTAACAGTATGCAAGGGAACAGAGTGATGCCATTGTTGGTCAAGTATAGTGCAAAATGCAACCATCGTTGTTTTAAGCCTCATAAGAGCGATGACCCTCATTTTAGGGTTTTAAGAGCTATTTCTTCAGGGAAAGCTCAAGGCATTTTACAATCAAAGTCTTAGGAGGGATCTGAGTTGTATACATGGATGAGTATATTGTATAATGTTCATGTTTTGAGCACTTTAGGGTATGTCACATGGAAGTGCAGGAGGTGTGACAAAATATTGTGTAACACTTGGTTTATGTAGAAAGTTGACTTATTTATAAGTATCATATGCTACTTTCAATCCACACTAGTAATGATATGGAAAAGGTCTAGATTTGGCTTTCAAACATCTTTTCATGATTAGAAACATCTAATTAAGTTTATTGACATGGGTACAAATAAATAGAATATGATAATTTTAACTTGTACCTGAATATGTTTTTAAACGTATAAGAAAAGGGATAATGGTCAAATTTGTATTTGTTAGCGAGAATTATGATTGGATGCAACAATTAGACTATGAATACATCCTTTACTATATAGGTTTTGGGCATGTGGTGACTTAACTCTTAAATGTGAAGGTTTATTAGGGTAAAATGGAATAATAGTAAACTCAATAGGTGGAGGGATATAATGAAAAATTCATAATAGGTGGCTCTAAGTAAGAAGAATGCAAAGGAATCTAAGATTCTAGCTTATATAAAATACCTTGTTACACCTTTTGAGGGATGTGATTTTAATACATATTTAATCATGATTATGAATTCATCTTCACCATCACTAGTTTCTAATTGCTTGAGTACTTATGCAAGAGGTTGTAGAAGAGACACAACTCAAATAATTCAAGTTAGGGAAGAGAACGAACCCTTATGACCAAGCTAAAGTATACACTGCAATTAGTTTTACTTGAAATCTTGACTTCAAATTAATCAACCAAATATAATGGAATAAAAGAAAAAATAAGTGAATAGAGTATCATGTCTAAGTTACATGATCCAAAATCAAGGCATTGAGAAAAAATATTCCTATTATTTAATGTCATCAATAGTCAAACACATATGCAACAATTTGCAGTCACAAATTGAAATTCATAAACAAGATTAAAAATTAATTATTTAATCTTGAATCAAACTCTATAAAAAGAAAAATATGGAAATTAGGTTACGAATAACAAGAATCCCATTATATCATTATATCAATGGATGACAAGTGGGGGCAGGGGGTGTTACTTAATCCCAACAAATTTCTTGGACAATAAGTGTGGAGGCAGCTGTGTGGGGGTATATTTGATTCCAACAAATTTCTTGAACTAAATTATGCATGGGGAACAAGCACAATGCTAATAATGAAGCTATGGTGCTAAGTGGCATATGAGGCCTTCATGATTATTTTTTATCTCATACAATGTATGAGAGCAATGACAGGAGACTTATTTTTCACCATTAATGTCCTCATAAGTGAATGAGTTATCTCCTCACCCTCAATCCTCAGAATTGTTGGAGCCCATAAATTTTTTGTTAAATTTTTCAATTATAGGACTGCGGAGTAGGGATGAGGAGCATGAAAGGTTGAGTGGAGCACAACATGGAGCTAGTGTAGTAAGAACAACATGACACAAATGGATGTTGTGTAGAAGGATGATAGTGGAACCCGAGGAAGGGAGGTGCATGCAAAAGAATACTAGCAGTTAAGATTTTGCAGAGGATGGAACAGACCAAGGGTATCATGGCAAGTAAGAGGATGGAGATATTTTGTAGTAGAAGGAGAAAGAGTGAAGTGGAACCAACTAGAAGGAAGGATACTTTAAATGGCTAGTAACATGTATGGGATAGCTCAAGAAGGGATGAGGAAATATCTTAACGGATTGAAGGACAGTTGGAGAAACCAAGAAAAATACCAAGAGGGTTCAAGAGGTTTCTAGGCGAGGATAAGAAGGGTAGTTGAGGAGAGAACTCGGGTTTATAGTTGAATGTTTCTCATCTGATGAGGAAGAAGTAGAGTTGTAGAGTTTTTATTTGGTCATGTATTGTTGTTGTAATGTCTGAATGCTTAGAGTTAATATGTGGGTCTGTTAGAGTTAACTGCTGCACATAAACTTCATTATACTATCATGCATATTTGAATGTCTTGATGTTATGTCACATTTCTATTCTTGTATGTAGACAACTTGTCTTTAAAATAATGGTGAGCTCATGGGTTTGTTAAATGTAACTCAACACATATTGTATTTTCCTTTTAATGCTAATACAAACTGGTAGATATATGGATTGCCTCCTTTATTTTAGATAGATGCCATGACATGTTATTTATGTATATTATATTTTTGTATGGTAAATGACGTTTATGGAAATTCAAAATACCCGTAATTGTGTTTAATGCTTTGAGTAATCATGGTGCTTATGGTGTATAAGAGATATGTAGGCTGACTAGTTCGTTACTGTGTCAAATAATCCTTAAAATTCTTAAGGGGGACAAAGGATTACAACATAGTCAGGGATAATAGATAGTGTCACCTGATTGTAAGAAGGAATAGTCTTGGTTAAGGGTTGGTATAATGTCTAATGGCCGAAAGCGTGAACTCTTAGAATTCCTATGCCTAGTGATTGAGGGGTTTAACACTTAGTAGTGTGCAGTAATAGGTAGGTAGTGAAGTATGTGTCAGTTGAAAGTTGTGTGTCATGAGTGCTAAGATAGCCTTGTCAGACTATGAATACCTGGTTCTAACAGTCACCCATTAGCATCTTGGGTGAGACTTCACTTACTTCGTGGTTTTTTCTGAAAGGGTCATTGCTAAGAGGGTATTTGTTGGCCACTTTGTAGCAAATCTTGGGTCTGTCAAAATCATGCACGCCAACAAATGGTACCATTATTAGGACTTGGGATGGTTGTATGATGGAATTGTCTCATAGGAATGTGGAAGCCATGGAATCCTATGTATAAGGATATTATCATATGGCTTAAACAAAAGGAGCGTGAGTTTGCAGCGAAAGAAATCAAAGATAAGAACTAGAGTATAGAGAAATGGATGCAAAAGTACATGCATACTTATTTTCATAATGTTTGATTTGTGGAGTTCCCAAATATCTTGACGGAGTGGATTCAATGATTAAAGGACAATAACCTGACGTATTGGCATGATGGGCCAAGGAAGTGGAAACTGGAGGAAGTACATTAGCTTCAAGCTATAAGCAATAAGACATATTGTGTTGTTTATTTATGGTATGAAAGTGTATTGGAAGGATATATTGTTGAGTTTATAGTAGAAGTGACAGTGTCCTACACTACAATGAAGAGAAAATGTTTAAGGGACCAAGAGGCAGGTTCATAAGGTCGATACCATTGTTGATAAAGATGTTGTTGTATGACCATGGTTTTTTTCCTCTGGAGTTTGACACCATGAGCACCGAAGCTTCCTATGCGGAAGGAGAAGTGGGGTATGCCCAAGAGATGGTCTAAGGAGTAGAAAAGGAGAAGATGAAGTGGAACTGTAGTGGATGCTAATAGTTGGTCTATAACTACACATAAATAGGAGAATGGAAAGGACGAATCAAGAGATTTATGAGGATGGGACTTTGAGGAGTGGGAGGAGGTACTGATGGGGTGATGTAGGCAGAGACTGGTCAGTGTCAATGCCTACTTAAGAAGGAGAACAGTGGTAGGGGCTAGGAGAGGCCATCGTAGGAAAATGAGTAGCGCTATTGTTCATAGCTATGAAGGGACATAATTTGGTACGTCGTGAATGGAGGAAGGAGAGAGAGAACAATTGATCCCAGTCAATATGAAAGATTCAAAACCGGGACAACAAAATCAGATATTTCTTGGTGTCAATCCCACGACCCTATGCACATATATGGACCAGGAGGTAAGCACTTAGGGCATTGGTAAAACTAGTGTGGAAGGTAATTATAGTCAAGGAGGAGGAAATACCAGTAATTGTGGAAATTTTTAGGTTGTAAGAGGGTCAACACAATGTGCTTAAACTTAGAGTGGTGCATAGTTAGGAGTGCATTTTTATGAAAGTTCAACAAGAGAGGTGGGAGTACTTCATCAGGAAGTACTATGCAGAACATAATGGTAGGCAAGGATTTACAGATGCCCATGTTTCATGGTGTTGGGACCGAAGACCCACAAAAACGTTTGTTCAGATGTGAGGTCATCTAGACAACCAAATAGGTCCAGGATGATGCCACAAAGATTGCATAGCTGGCAGGCACGTTCAAGGACCATGCATTAACATGGTACATGAAGTTTAAAAGAGAGACTTTAACTGGACAGAAAAGGACCCTGGTGGATATTAGGCAGGTGTTGATTAGAGATTTCTAGAAGACAAAGTTAGAGTCCAAATGTATTACAGAAGGAAATCAAGTAGATTCTAGGTGAGTTAGTATGGGACTTTGATTAGTGGTTTAAAGTTTTGAGGGATATGTTGATGTTCGAGATTCCATATGATCAACATAAAGAATGGTTTATTACAGGACTATTGCACATTAGGATACCCTTAAAGAAAAAACATCAAATAGGCACAAAATTGAAGGCAATAGAACTTACGTTCAAATTAGAAGCCTTTCTAGCGTGGGGAGAGGGAAATGGCATGGCGCAAGTCTAGTCACAACTAGCTACATTGACTTTGCAATTGAAGGACCTAACTAAGGGGAAGGAAAAGCGAGAGGAATTACGGTGCACCATTTGTCGAACAAAAGTTCACCATAGAAATGAATAGAAATTGTTGACTAATTACACGGGGACTGGAAAAGTGAATCTGTTTGCCCAAAGAAGGGGAATGTGGTGTGAGATTTACTGGGTATGGGTCCATATACCATACAATTGTCCAATGAGGTAAAAGCACAAAACTGTGGCTCATACTTTATTTTACAACTTCTAAAAACCAATGAGTCATGATATTCATCACTACTGTACACTAAAGTTGATGTGTGAGTGCACGCTTGATTCGTTTCGAATGTAGGGGCTGGAAGGAACAAAGGTCACATCGACTGGATTCAAACAACCTAGATATAACCAACACAGATAGTACAACCAGCAAGGACGAGGATGAGGTATTATGACTAGAGAACATGGAGGATTAGGTCAAGAAAGAGGAGGATTTAGTTAAGGGAAAAACACCATAATTTGTTACAATTGTGGACAACAAGGAAATTTGGCTCGAGATTACACTAATCCTTGCTACACTTGCTATATTGCAAATCATTAGATCATCCGATGAATAATTTCCCCCAACTAATTTTCAAATGGTAGGAAAAGAAGGGATCCAATGTGCAGATTATCATTGTCGAACCTCGTAGGAATCAACAACGAGTAGTCACAGTAATGCCGAGAGGTGTCATGGAAGGAGTAAATTTTGTGAGACATAGGGCCCTGTAGGCCCAACGGGTAAGGAGAGCACCTGAACTCCCTCCAAAATTTGACCCTGCACAAGAGAAGACAACATACAAAGAGACTCGATGAGAAATGGTTGCGACAAAATGGGATAAGCCAAAGGTTATGCATGAAGTGGTCATTCCAAAAGTATATGACAACACTATAGGTGAGGAGACAAGTGCAACAATAGATCCAATTCAAATTCTGTTGCAAAGCTATTTGGAATTAGTAAAAGATCCCTAGGACCTAGATAAATTCAAGAGGATGGTGGAGAAGTGTGCCAATGATCCAGGTGGATATTGGTGGTCACTCTCCTATTCCACTTGGACCCCCAACACCGTCACTTTCAGATTTTTATTTTCCTTAATTATAGCACAGTTTACTATTTTTGGTAGTTTTTCGGGTCCTGAACTTCTGGAGCCGTTTTGAGGCCCTAAATGAGGTTTTTAGGGAAAATAGAGAGACCAGTAAGGTCTCAAATGGGCTAACCCATTTTTTTCAGTCTCCTCTTCATGATATTCTAAATGAGGTATTATGATAGCCAAACAAAGATCGTATGCCAAAGTTACAACCTCAGGAAATTGATGTACCAATTTACCCAAACGAGGCCCACAGTTTTGGTGCTTCATCTCCTAGGGTTAGGTTTTTGGATGTTTAGGGTTTTCAATTATTTGTTAATAATAAGTAGGCCTTGGAGCCTCATTGTAACACAATTCTGAGGCATGTTGCTGCCACATCTCTTCTCAAAGATAATTTACTATCACCCGAGCTAGTTTATTTCCATTTTATTTGTAAGCATATTTCAGTATTATGATATTAATAAAATGAAGTGTTATTTCTACTACATTTTTGTAGTTATGGTTATATCTGTAATTTTTTGCGCTACTATTGAAGTTTGGATCAACGATATCAGAGCGATCTACTCTTTCTCTATTTTTCTTTTCATGTCCCCAACGAGGTTAGAGGATAAGGAGTTAGGGCTCGATCTGGTTGAACCTTTGCAAGACCAGCCTCACAAACCCTGACGGCCTCCCATGGCGGAAGAAAAGAAAGACGAGGGGGTAGGAGATCCTTTCAAAATATTGCTCGTGGAAGCCCTTGAGCAATAGAGGAATGCGATGATGGATAACTTTTCCAAGATCCTTCGACGACTACCCACAGGCGACACATCTTCATCTAGCAACCACTTTGGAGGCACCACTCCTTTTAAGGTACACATTAACTTTAATATTCCCATATTTGAGTGGAAAATAGATGCAGAAACCATAGATAAATGGTTGAATTTGTTGGAAAGATATTTTTCAGTTAATGACTTTTTCAATTGGGAAAATATTACTTTTACACTTCTCAAAGTCACCCCATATGTCAAGGATTGGTGGGAAACCTACCGTGAACAAAAGGACGAGAGGGAATCCTCACTATTTTCAGCCACACCCACTTGGGATTCTTTCGGAGATGCCATCAAGGGACAATATTACCCTATTAGGATCTCTGAAGATAAATAGATAAAGTGGACCACACTATGACAGGGAAGGGACCAAGATGTGTCAGAGTTCACTAATATTTTCAATACCCTTCACACTAAGTTGGGTTTCAAGGATTCTGGGCGGAATTTGGTACTCAAGTACCATGACTATCTACACAAGTACATCCATGACGAGGAGTTCCTGGACATCTCCTCGCTCAGCATGACATACCGATACGTTGTCAAGATTGAGCAAAATTTTAAACAAAAGAAGCGAGACTTTCGATTTGTGAATTTGAAGCAAGCAAAAGGTGCCCCCAAAACACAGAGAAAAGGCCAAAGCCAAGGCAGGGTGGCTCAGGAAAACCCACTGAAGCCACAAGAAAATAAAAACACCTCGAAGACAAATAAGGACACGAGAAAATGGTGTAAGTTCCATAAGAGCTCCACTCACAACACAAGTGAGTGTTGGGCCAAGTAGTCACTGGTGTCTGAGATGAAGGCTTTTGAATCAGATGTAGGTTTCGACTCTGAGTCAGAAGTTGACAAGGGAAATGGAAAAGGGAAGCAGATCATTGATGCAAAGCCCAGTTCCATCGTGGCCACCACAAAAATCTAGAAGAATGAGCCTGAAGATCTAGAGGAGGGGGAACGCCTATTCCACTCAGAGATGTGGGCGAAAGGTTCTCTGCTACAGTTCATTGTTAGCAACAAAAGCCAAAAGAACCTCATTTCAATAGAGGTTGTGAAGCAGCTGGGCCTGTCGATGACAACACATCCATAGTCATACACCATCGGGTGGCTTCACTAAAGATGAGATCTCCATGTCAGCCATCAGTTCCACCTTCCCTACATCATCAAGCCCTTCACAAATGAGGTAATGTGTGATGTTGCTCCTCTTGAAGTATGTGATGTATTATTAGGACAACCATACTTGTGGAAGTGACATGCTGTATGTGAGTCTAGACCTTGCTTTGTGATTATTACTTTGGGAAATAACTTGTACAGGATATTGGAGGTAGCCCCGCTTACCACATTCTCTTTGATCACTGCAAAGTAATGCAGTAACATAATTTCCCAGACCAGGAAATTTGTTTTCCTTATGATTCTCCCTTAGGGAAAGAAGAATTATGTGGCCACGACTTCCAAACAGGGCTCCTTCACACAACAAGAGTAGATGGACAAGGTTGTGGAGGAGTATGGGGAATTTTTTGCTTCACCTATAAGGGTACCTCTGCACTGTTAGGTTAAGCAATCCATCGATCTGACCTGAGGCGCGCTGCTACCCAATGAACTGATCTATCAACGCTCTATTTTGGAGAACAATGAGATCAAGAGGCAGATTCAAGAGTTTTTGCAGAAGAGGCACATTAGGCCAAGCTCATCACCCTGTGGGAGTTCAGTTGTATTAGTATAGAAGAAGGACAGGACCTAGAGACTTTGTATTGACTATGTGGCACTTAACAAGATCACTGTCCGGAATAGGTACCCAATCCCACAAATTGATGATCTTCTTGACTAGCTCAAGGGGGGGAAATATTTCAGCAAGATTGACTTGAAGTTTGGTTATCACCAATTTCTTGTCGAACCCTATGATGTGTGGAAGACTACCTTCAAATCTGAGGGCCTTTTCAAACTATTGGTCATGTCTTTCGAGTTGACGAATGCCCCTGCAACCTTCATGACATTGATGGATGACATATTGCGACCCTTCACCAATGTATTCGTGGCAGTTTAGATGAAATCTTGATCTTTAGCCAGAGATGGGAAGAGCACCTCCAACATATTTGACAAGTCCTTCAAACCTTGCGACAACACAAGTTGTGTGCCAATTTGGATAAATGCACTTTTGGCATGACGCAGGTTCAATATCTGGGGTACATCATTAATTATTAGGGTGTGCATGTGGACCCAACCATGATCCTAATTGGATCCTCAAACAATTCCATGGTTGTTCAGAATGAATGACAAACTTCAAGAAATCTTATAGTTATCAGAAATAACCTCTGAATAATGGAAATTTGTAGCCAGCACGGAACAACGAGGACCTTTGGTCAAAGCGCATTGATCGTTGGCCCATGGAGACCACGGATGGTGCAAAAGTGGCAATTAGGAAGCTCAGATCTAGGAATGGAGGTTGTTTCTGATACGCGATTAGCACAAATCACGTATAGTTGGGAAAAACCCCTCGAGAAGGAAAAGCCTCGAGTGCTTGGTCACAAGGAAAACTGGAAAACCGTGGGAAAGCGCTAAAACCAACAAGGCAGATCCGGCGCTCAAAACCCACAGAATATTGCAGGCATTTCGAGAGGTAAGCGGGTTTGGCCAAGGACCCAGCGATTCCATACACCGAGTGATGCGTGTCTGGTGGATGAGAGAGAAAAACTGCTTACATCGCGGAGTAACAGTCGAGAAACTCAACTATGCAATATGAGCAAAGACCATAGGATCTGTGGGCTCCAGATCAATGACAGAGGTTCAACCTGATGGATGACCAGACCCAAGGGAGAAATAAACTGTGGCGCATAAGATTCGAAGTCCAATTTGACTGATGAGTCAACAGAAGGATATGTTTCACAGGCATCTGGGAAATAACAGAAATAACGACTGTTCAGGAAGAACTGACACTCAGTTCGCAAAGAGATAGGTGGCCACCTCTCTGCAAAGCGTTACACAGCAAAGGTGACACATGGCAGAGGAGTTCCAGCAAACAGAGGCAGGTGATCCAGAGAGTCGGGAAGAAGAAACGAATAATTGGAGGAATGAACTGGCTTTAAAGCCGCGAGCAGACAGTGAGTAAGAAAAAAAAGCAGTAAAGAAGTCGAAGGCCGAGAGACACAGAAAGAGAGGCAAAATGGTAGAGAATAGAGAAACCGAGCTGACCATCAGAGCAAAGGCAGCATCGAGCAGACAAAGACCAATTGAGGCCAAAATTTAGTAAGGGAAGTCTGTGAACTCCAAGGACTTGGGAATTCCAAGTGCCATCCTATTGATCATTCTCTGTTAAGTGAGACTCAGATTGAGCTCCTTATTGTAAAACTATGTTTTAAAGACATAATAAAAAGGCCACCACTGAAGGCTGGACCAGGAGGCGTAGCCCAGGAGGATTGGATGAACTCCTTATTAAATTTTTGTTGTGCTTATATTTTTCTTATTGTGATCTCTTACTATTTCAAGTGTCTATATATTTCACAATCTTATCAATCTGTTGCCTAAAATAACATAGACACACACTAGCACATGAGTCTATAATACCTTCATTAATTTTCTGAGGTCACCTAGGGGTGATTTTAGATCAAACCAAGATACAAGTCATTTGAGATTGGCCAGCCCCAACCACTCTAACAGAGCTTCGCAGCTTTCTGGGTCTTGCCAATTTATACCGTAGGTTGGTGTTGGGGTTCTCTCATATCACTTGGCCTCTAAGTCAAGTCACCAAGGGTCGAGCAAAAGCAATGTTTTTTTGGTCTGAAACCAAACATAAGGTGTTTGCTGAGTTGAAGCATCACCTCTACTTTGGACGAGTGCTCACATACCAAACCTGCAACAACCATTTGAGATTGATACAAATGCCTTCGACTATGCTATTGGTTCAATTCTTACTCAGCAGGGACATCCAATGGCTTCCCATAGTAAGACACTTTCAGAAATAGTCTCAAAGTATCCCACTCATGAAAAAGAAATGTATTCCATTGTGAAAGCATGTTATCAATAGAATCATTACATTCTGGGGAAGGAAACGATCATCCACACATACCACTGATCACTGCAGTTCATACAGAAACAATGGAAGTTGTAGAATGATCGCCATTAGAAATGGTCCACATACCTGCAACAATTTCATTTGAACATTAAGTACAAGAAGTGCATCACCAATAATGTTGCAGACTACCTCAATGGACCACCAGTCGTGGCGCTGATCACTGTGCTGAACTCCTATGGGCACGAGACTTCGAGGTGGCCACATCATTATGAGACTGGTCCAGAATTCCATAGCACATACCAGAGACTCCTAGAAGGTAAGCAAGTTCCAAATTTTCAACTCCAGGATGCACTATTATGCCACTTGGGACACATCTATGTTCCTTCAAGAGAGCGTTGCAAGATGATTTTGGAGGCACACTACAGTCGAGTCATTGGACATTTCGAAGTAGAGAAAACAATGGCAGTATTGCAGAAGTATTTTTATTGGCCAAACCTTCATCAGGATGGATGTTGGAAGGTACATTAAATGCTACATTGCCTGCACCATTTCCAAACCAACCATCAAGAAGCAAGACCTATATACTCATTTGCCTACTCCTAGTTGACCTTGGAAATCCATCTCCATGGATTACATGTCGAGCCTTCCTTCTATTAAGCACGACAATGACTGCATTTTTGTGGTCATCAACAGATTCTCTAAGATGGCCATTATGGTGGCCTGCAAGAAGAGTATCACAACAAAGGCCACTGCTAAGCTTTTCTTTGAGTGACTATGGGTACATTTGGGTATCCCATAGTCCATTGTCTCTGATTGGGATAGTAGATTCCTAAATACATTTTGGTCAAGTCTCTAGTCAATGTTGGATACCAAACTCACTAAGTCCATGACTTTCGATCCCCAAAATGGTGGCCAAACAAAAGTCATCAACATGATGATCATACACATTCTACTCATGTACAACTCGAAGCATCCATGCACATGGAATGAAAGCATCCCCTATGTCCAACATAGCTACAACAGAGCTCTCCACAACATAACAGGCCATAACCCCTTTCAGGTAGGGCTTGGATTTCAACCATTATGTCCCATTGATGTAGCCATACCATTTGTAGCTACTTAGGTAGATTTATCTCATGTCCAGTCCGAAGCTGACAGGGCTAAAAACTTCATTGAGCGCATTCAACACATTTTCCATAAGGTCGATGATATACTGGACAAAGGCATTGCTAAGTACAAGTAGCGGCATGATCAACATTGGGTACTGCACAATTTTCAAGTGGGTGACAAAGTTTGGCTACATTTGCAGAAGGAGCACCTTGATGGACCCCATAACAAGCTTCACTCGCTCTAATATGGACTATACACCATCACCAAGGCTATAGAAGACAATGCCTTCAAGCTCAACATTCCACCATTCCTTGGTCTACACCCAGTGTTCAATGTAGACCACCTTCGGTCATACTTTCCACCATTGTTGGACACATTCGACATTACATAACGACTCACACCAAAAGAACTAAATCCATATTCCATGGAACATGCCATAACTACTCAGATCATGGACACATAGACCAAGAACAATCACCAGTAGAATATCCAACTGTATTGAGTTGTCAAAGCTAGCCAACTCCTGCACCAAGGAAAGTTGCACTAGGGACCAAGTTCAACAGAAGTTTCTCCATCTCATGGAGGCACTCAACACAATGGGGACCATTGCTTCACAAGGGGGGAGGACTGATCTAGGTGGATATTAGTGGCCACCCTCCTATTCCACTTGGACCCCCAACACAGTCTCTTTTAGTTTTTCAGTTTCCTTAATTGTAGCACAATTTACTATTTTTGGCAGTTTTTCAGGTCCTAAACTTCCAGAGTCATTTTGAGGCCCTAAACAATGTTTTAAGGGAAAAAAAAAAAAAAAAAAGAGATTGAAAAAGTACCAAATGGGTTTGCCAATTTTTTTTCAGCCTCCTCTTCGAGGTCTTCGAAACGAGGTACTATTATAGCCAAATGGAGATCAAGTGACAAAGTTATGAACTTGGGAAATTGATGTACCAATTTACCCAAACGAGGCCCACAATTTTGGTGCTTCATCTCATAGGGTTAGGTTTTTGGATGTTTAGGGTTTTCCATTGTTTCTCAATAATAAATAGTTCTTGGAGCCTCATTGTAATATTGTTTAGAGGCATGCAGTCGCCACATCTCTTCTCAGAGATAAGCTACCATTGTGCGAGCTAGTTTATTTCCATTCTGTTTGTAAGCATATTTCAATATTCTGATATTAATGAAATGACGTGTTATTTTTGCTACATTTATGTATTTATGGTTATATCTGTAATTTTTTTCATTCTTGTTTAAGTTCGGATCAGTGGTATTAATAGTTCGTTATTTCTTTGTTTTTCTTTGCATGTCCCCAATGAGGTCAAGATATAAAGAGTTAAGGCTTGATCTGGTTGAACCTTTGGAAGGCCAACCTCACAAAACCTAATGACCTCCCATGGTGGAAGAAAAGGATGACAAGGGGGAAGAGATACTTTCAAAATATTGCTCGAGAAATACCTCGAGTGACGGAGGAATGCGAGGATGGAAATATCTCCCCAGATCCTTCGACGACTACCCATAGGCGACACATTTTCATCTAGCAGTCACTCTAGAGATGCCACTCCTTTTAAGGTGCAAGTTAACTTTGATATTCCCATATTTGAGGGCCAAATAGATGAAAACACCGTAGATAAATGGTTGAATTTATTGGAAGGATATTTTTCAGTTCATGAATTTTCTATTCGGGCACAAAATACTTTTTCACTTCTCAAAGTCGCACCACATATCAAGGACTGGTGGGAAACCTAATGTGAATAAAAAGATGAGAGGAAATCCCCACTTTTTTCAGTTGCACCCACTTGGGATTCTTTTCAAGACGTCATCAAAGAACAATATTACCCTGTCAGGAGTTATGAAAATAAGTAACAAAGTGGACGACACTATGGCAGGGAAGGGACCAAAATGTGTTGGAGTTCACAAATAGTTTCCACACCCTCCGCACTAAGTTGGGTAGCAAGGATTCTAAGCATGATTTGGTACTCATGTTTGCTTGTTGGGGCCTGACCCAGGTTCGAAGTTAATTAGCCAAACAAATCCCTATACTACTAGCCCTTTCAGTAACAGGCTGTGGAGCGCGGACTGAGGTCCAACCCGAAGCAGTATGGGGGGATGCTGGAACCAAGTTTCCGCACCCTTGAGATGTCTAAGGGGTTGATTTAGTCCAACTGGGACTACGTTCATGCACGTTACTTCGCACACTTCCCTAACCTGCGGGGCCTTCATGCCCTGTTATATTTGCCTTCACGCAGCCCTAACCAAGGGCAGTGGGGCTTTCGCGCTATTGAAGTAACGATCTGTGCTATCTCCACAACTCATGCCGCGGTTCTT
The DNA here is from genome assembly GCA_000404065.3 of Pinus taeda. Lineage (NCBI taxonomy): Eukaryota > Viridiplantae > Streptophyta > Pinopsida > Pinales > Pinaceae > Pinus > Pinus taeda. Next base: position 8,631 of record APFE031060205.1, on the reverse strand, counting down.
ACTTATCTTCTTATAACAATTAGTTATATTTGCGTAAGCAGATACCTTATATTATATTTACTTATTCAGCACATTTATATAAGTTGACGCAATAAATAAACGATAAATTTGTAATTCATACTGAATATACTTCAATGCATAAAACAGGAAAAGATACACAGAAATATGTTAAAACTACTCTTTATTAATGCTTCCAACGGTTAGAGACTCAACCTACCCTATGCACTTAGTTGCAGGGGTCTTCGTACTCAGCTGTAGATTACTAGGCCTCTGTGCACTCAGCTGCAGAGCCTTCTCCTACTCTATGACCCAACGACACAACTCTATACTTTGACTCGTTGCTTCATGGATTGATTTTCTTCTATCCTTAGATGATGTCTCTTTACACTTAGAGCCTCGCTCTATTTATACAATCCCATTGTCTTCAAACCATGGGCATATCTCTTCAAATCGACACTACATTAACAAAAGTAAGGGTAGACAACCCTATGACTCTATTACCACTTCACGCCCCACGCCCATAAATTGCGGAGTCTTTACAATGGACTTAGTCAAAACTTGGGATTTAAGACCCAAAAATTGCCTTGAGGGGATCCCAAACCCAACAGGCCCCCAACACAAACATCATGACTCACCCTCGAATGGCTCTGTCGGTAAGGAGATCTTTGACAGAGACCTCCCAACTCTACTTGGACTGCTGCAAGATCAGCAATGCACTGAGCGACTTCCTACTATATCTCTTGTACGCATTGTTTAGAGACCGTGGTGTCAGAACTTCTCCCCTGCATCTGTTCCTACGTCCTCTACATTTGTTCGAGCTTGCCTTCGATTATTGTTGTGATTACAAAGGCCTCATTGATCCAAGGCTAAACACGCGCCTTGAAAACTGCTTCTTTGTGTCGTGCTGTGTCTACTTGCTCTTTAAGCGCTTTGGCTTGTTGCATTCACGCGAGCCTCTGAGTGAGGGCCACTATCTATGCTATTCCTTTGACATTGTTTTATTGTTGCTATAGCTCACGTGCCTCTGTTTATAAGCACTGTATGTTTGGGTCTTCCTGTAGATTTGTGAGGACCTCTATTGATTCTTCCAACATTCTGGTGCAATTCCTTACTACACTGATGATCTCCTCTAGCCCCGATGTAATGGCGCTAGTGTGCTGTTCCCTTACATCTGGGGGAGTTGAAGGCTGCGCCTTCAACAGCAGCTCTGCTATCTAAAGGTTCAGCTCCAGCTAAACCTTGGCCATTTCTTCTCGTGCCTCACACACCCTTGCTACTAATCTCTAGATGCACGCCTCTGCTAGTGCTTCTGCTGGGATGGCTAGCTTAGGGACCATCTGGTAGGCTTCTTCTAGTACCTACATCATCTACCTATTCTAAGACATGAATTCATCATGCTGCAGGCCCAACTGCTCCATGTTGATCTTCTGCTCAGTTAGCACCTACAACACGTGGCTCACCCTAGCCCATAGTTCTGTAGTAATCACATCCTGCAGAACATAGAGCATCTCTTGTGGGAGTGCAGCAATGTTGATCCCTTTACCTTTCAATGTACTGACCGTAGGCCTGTCAGCTTCATTTGTTGTAACCAGTGCCCCTTTTTGGCAGCACTATTGTGTTGGTCGTACGAGCACGCAACATTTCCTCGACTGCGGTTGTCCCTACTACGAGGCTCGTTGAGAGAGTACCAACCTGAGGAGTGCACACCTACAACTTCTAAATCTGCACTCGGAGGGCCCCCAACACAATCTAATTCTCCTCCGCAAAGTTCTAGAGGGCCTCTGCGGTGACGTCGCGCACTGTCTTGCCTATATCATGTAGATCCTCCTTAGTAAGGGTGATCAGGCCGATATACAACTTAGGCGCTTTTACCTTCTTGTGCAGCCCCATCCGCTCACTCAGGTGCTAGCACTTCAATTGTGTTGATGATGCTTGGGGGTCTGCATCGCCCTCTTCTACCTCTATTTCCATTTCCTGCTCTTGCTTAGGTGTAGGCAACTTCTGGCCCTCCTACTCCTTCTCTATTGCCTTCTTGCTCCTGCTGCGATCATTTTTTGTTCTGCTGCTATCTGCGCAACGTCTCGTGTCTCCTGCATCTTTTATGTTACTGCTTCTTTCCTTCTCTTTTGTGCCAACTATGCTATGCGCAGTTTGGCCTCCTCCTTCTTCTTCCGCGCAACATATCTTTCCAGTTCAGAGATGTCTGGAGCACGCCACTCTGGCAATTATGTCTCTAGTACGTCAAAGATCACATCATCTGTGGCTATATAAGGCAATTCGTTCCACTTCTTTGTAGGGTCCTTGCACGCCGGGAGGTAGATGTGATGAAAGTCTGCTTTAAACTCTGTGAAACTTTGCAGGTTGTTGTAGACAGTGGGTGATAACTACGGCTTGCAGTTAATCCCCATTCTGATTTTCATCTCCATGAACACCCATAATATTTTATTGTCGTGGATCCTCTTTGCATCCTTAGTGTCCCACACCGAAGCGTACTTCGCGGCCTCCGGGAGATCCCTTGAAATTGTGGGGAACTAGCTGTCCTTCGGCAATTCCCTAGCCACCAGCACTGTGGACAGTAGAAGCCATGCATAGTGGAAAGTTTTTCCTTGTTCCTATACCTCATGGCAATTCTCTAGGTACTCCTCGCACAAGAACTTGGACCAGTTAAACCGGACCCCTTCTGCACACTGTTCAGAAAGTGCCAGCACCAGCGTGGGTACATTGTTTGTGTGACACTTCTGCATGACCTTACCCACTAGTATCTGAGTCACCACTCTGAATACTTTGTTGTTGATACTAGAGATCGTGTAGCCCCTCTTTTTCTTCTCGATCTTGTATTTTTTCCATGGCCTTCGCGATGGCCAAATCACTGCTCTTCCCCTCTGAAATGTCTGCAGGATCTTTGCCTTTACACGGGAGTTGGGTAAATCAGTGGATTAGGTGGTCCATGATGGGGATGGGATCCTCTAGCCACAAACACTCACCACGCACTAGACAGAGCATTTTCCTGATGATGAAGATAGTCACTGGGGCATGATGGAAATGCGACACCCAGAGTAGGTTCAACAACCCAACCTTTTTGATTCCACGTAACCACTTGCGCGACTCCAATTCTATAACTCCTGCTACGGTGTTCTGCTTTGGCTTCATGATCTGTGTGGTCTCCAAGTGAGGGAATTTATCACAGTCAGCGAGATCTCAATCTTCGAACTTCAAATTCGGCACCCGTCCCTGGTGTGTTCCTTCAAAGATGATATCATGTGGGAGGAGTGGAGTCTGCAAAGAGCTCTTGCTCTCATCAAGGTCCTTGGGAACCTTCGCCTTCCCCTTCCGCAGAGGGACATACGTGGGCAGCTTAGTTAGAGGGATTGTGCCCTCAGTTTATTCCTCCATGCCCTCGTCTTTGTCCTTTTCAATTATGATATCCTCCAGGTTAACCGCTTCCCTGGTGTGTACCCCACCACCTCGCGGGCGTAGCACGTAGTACCCATTTCAAAGCCTCGAAACATTGTTGTTCCAACACCTCTCTTTCAAATCTGTTCAAGAAGGCATCTACCTCGCTTAACCCATCATAAATAGGTAGATAACTTACTTTTGTTGATATGCAGCGTAGCAATCTTTTCATCATGTTGCAGTTCAGCGTGATTATTTTGTGTAACTGGTTCTGCCATCACTCTATCTCTTCATCAAAATTCGATGTACAAGAGCTTTCATGCTCCCATGAGATTCGTCCATCCGCGGTGGGATTTACCCTGTCTCGCTCTCGCACGGTTATCTTGTAGATGCAGTCTAAGTCATTGTCGCTTTCATAGTCGCGCACTGGCTCCGTGTAGTGCGATCCTTCTGCAAGGTCCAAAGGTATGACTATGCACAAAGACTTTTTATCAAAAATCATCTTACTTCTTCAGATTTATCACCCCATTCATGTCAATGGCCCAATCAATTCCTAATAGCGTAGGGTAGGGATTGTTGTCATCAACAATCTCTATCACTTCAAAGTTTGCTAGCGTGCTTTCTCCTTTGATATCCACAATGATTCCTTGAAATATTCCCATAGGTATGATCTTTTGCTGGTTCACCAATTGTAGCTAGATAGGAGACCATTGTAGCATAGGCCTTCCCATGTGCTCCCATGTTTGCTTCGACAAAACGTTCGCGTCCAATCCTAGGTCTAGAATCGCTTGGTCCATCTCATATTCTCCAATCTGCGCGGTCAATCTTTTTTTCTCTTCTTGTCCTCGTCGCATGCTTTCCAATCTTCCAGACTACGTGGGGTTCTCCTTGCACAGTCCCAGTGCATCTATTAATGAGTTATTGCAATCTCTTTACAGCCTTGCTGTCATGCAGTAGCTTCATGCATGTTTCTAGGAACATCGTAAGCATTGATGGGTCCATTTCTGGCTCCAATCTGTCTTTGCTTTCTGAAGTGGAGGCATCAGCAAACCTATTCCTAGCTTCCATGAAGGTTTCCTTAGTGCGCTCCAAATCAAACTCTATTTCTTTCATCGAAGCCATGCGAAACCAAGTACTATCTTTAGGCTACTTTCCTTTATCATCTCCTGTCATAATTCCACTTCAGAGCACAATGTTCATGTTAGGGTCTTCCTCGCGTGGCTCAGACCCCATCATTTGTAGGTTTTGATTTAGGGAAGGTTGGAGTGCTCCCTTGTTGCACAGCCTCGCTATCAGTGTGGGACAATCCTCTGTCTCATGAGCAAACAAGGTACAATACAGACATGATGGGCATGTTGGATTTGTACAATCATGGGCATAATGTCCTGGCCCCCCACAATTGTAACAAATCAGCTATTTGTGACCTCTTCCAAGTCCTCGCCCACCTCAGCCTCGTCCGTGCCCCTAAACTCCAGTTCGCACCACTCCTGCGCTCTGGTCAAGGGGTTGTGTTTCAGCTTGAATTCTGTACGTAGGAATCCTACCCATCATTAGCTCATAGCTTCTACAGGTGCACTCATCGTGTCCCACTAATATATAGAAATTACAAAACAACTGTTGTGAATTCTACACGTACTTCTGCAACAAATGGCAGTTGTTCGTAGCATGCTTTCCTTCTATTTGACAAATCGCATCTTGATGAGCCCCGAATTGGGTAACTTATTGGGCTCATTTTGCCTAATTGTCCTTGTTCAATCCTTGTTCAATCCTCCATTTTTCATAGATTATGCATTTTTTTTAGTATGTTTATGTCATTTGAATGAATAAGGGTGGTCACTCTATCTAGGAGGCTAATACGTGGTTATTTCAGGTTTTTTGGACAAATGTTGGAGAAAAACCAAGCAGTCATGGGCTAGGTGACAGCCAAGCTTGAGGTGAGGATTCGTAGGGGGGTTGTCTCTGACATTAAATGGCCCTTCCTCGGGATCTCCACCCTCAACTCCGAGCTCACAGGCCACCAAAACGGATCCTAAAGGAAGCCAAGCAGATTTGGGAAGAGGGACTGTCTACTAGCAGTTGGGACAGCCGAGTCCCTTGAATTTAGGAGGCCTGCTAGGCCCCTCATGATGTATAAATAAGAAGGCCTCAGCCTTCGTAGTTTACTTTTGAAGCTATTGCATTTTTTTGCACTATAGTGCTGTCACTTCCAGCTCGTTTTCTTGTAGCCATTGTGGCATAACTTTCAGATGATGACTATTTTTTGATAATGACAAGCAGTCCTATTTTGTATCAGCTCTGAGTTCTTTATAGGAGTTGTAGCTCTTAGGGTTGGGCCCAACCTAAGAGCCAAGGCCTCCTTTATGTATTGTTATTTCTCCTTTATGCATCGTTGTTTCTCCTTTATGCATTTGGAAAATTATTTCTGTTAGGCAGATTAATTGTGCTGATTAACTAGGTCACTGTTGATGGTTAGAAAGGCTTTTGATGTTTAGATTAAGTTGGTAGGATATCAACAAGGAAAAAGCTTTAAAAAAAGGCCAACGAGCACCTTTGGTTTCACCTCTCCCTCATAGGATCAGGGGTTGGGATCAAAGTAACCTTGTTGTCCCATAATAAAACACTATTTTTGCTTTTCCATGCAATCACTAGTGTACGATTTTCATTTGAAGAAGTTGGTTACATGTTCAGATATTTGAATGCTTCGTTTCATAGTTAATATACATGGTTTCCTTGCAAATAAAGCTTATGTTCATTCACTTTACTGTTAGCTAGATTAGATTAGGTTGGCATAACTCGGTCTTTGATTACTTGGAAGTCTTTATTGGTTCAGTTCGAAATATACATTGCAGAGCACCTGTACCACTTCTTCATCCACCCAAACTTCATCAGACCCATCTGTTGCATCCCCTAACTGGGTTTCTTGCCTCACGTTTGTCATTTTTCCCACATAACCCTACCTTTTTGTGCAAACATTGTTTCAGCCCTCTTTGAACAAATTCAGCCATCTACACCTTCTCTCAACTCCATCGAGCAGTCCCTGGACCACTTCAAACCCCTATCCTACCTCCATACCCACTCCTTCATCTTTCCTCACCCATCCATCCTCCAAAATCCCATTTCTGAACATCCTGTAGAAATTCTTGAACATCCTGTAGAACCCCTGCAGACTTCCTGTAGAATCTCACAAATGAGGTTTCTTGATAGCCAAACTCTGTGAAACTCTCTGGAAGGGTGTTAGGGACCCCTTAGGCCCTCTCTGAACCTTCCCGACCTCTTCCAAGCATTTCTTCTCGCTGATCCACCTCTGCACAGTCAAGAACAGTGAAAGCCTATGCATGATAATTATGATAACTTATTCAAAAATACAAAAAGATGTTTTCTTCGTATAGAGGTAGTCTAGACACATGCATTTTACCTTCCTAGAAGTAATGGCATCTCTTTCAGTAGCTTGCATCCTTTTTTTTGCATCAGTGAGACTAGCTGGTCAGATTAGGGTTTGCTAGGGTTTGCTCTTTCTTTCAGCTGTTTAGTTTCTTTTCACAAGCAGATTAGCTTCCTTCGAGTTAGCTTCCATCCATCAGTTAACAAGCTTCTTCTCAAATCTCATAGAAGTTGGCTTGAGCCCCTAGCAGACTTGTGCCAGCTGACCAAGTGAAGCTGCGGCAAGAGCCAGTACTTGCGCATACAGCACCGTCGCTTCCAAGTTTGTTACGAACTACCAGGTTGATAAAAGTAAAGAAGGGAGTCCCAGGAGCTGCAGCATTATTACTGCAATACTGGAGCCCACCATTCTTTTTGGCGTCGTTGCCGGGGAAGCGTCAGAGTATTTGTGATTTCTGCTTTTCTTCTATTTTCCACTACAACCTTCTGCTAAGTAGTTTATTTCATTTCCATTCTACAATTTCATTTCTGCAAAAGTAGAGTAGACATTTCCTGCTTTCATATATTAGCATTTCAATTCCGCAATTTCAATTCTGCAAGAGTAGCTTAGCATTTCAATTCCGCAACTTCAATTCTCCAAGCATATCTTAGCATTTCAATTATGCAATTTCAATTCCGCAAGAGTAGCTTAACATTTCAATTCCGCAATTTCATTCCAACAAAAGAGATTAGTCCTTTCCTGTTTTCATTTCCATTCCACATTTTCATTTCAGCAAGATAGTTAGTTGCAGTTCAATCTATTT
>APFE031060200.1:0-33095 GCA_000404065.3 Pinus taeda | reverse complement strand
TTATAATTAAAATTATGAAAACAAAACATAAAATCCTATTTATTCTAATATTGATTGAGATTTTACTTTTCATATTACATGATAATTTAAAATTAAATTGTGAAAATATATAATATAGATAAAGTTTTTTTTTAGGAAAATACTTAAACTAAATCTATTTAATAATAAAAATAGATGAAAAAATATAAATGATAAATAGAGTTGAATTATTATTAGTATATCTCAACATGTAATCTTGGTGTGGCCCCTCACAAAGTGAGTTGTGAGATGAAGTAGATAGTCATTGATCAAATGAGAAAGATTAGCCAAGTTGAATATTCGGAATTCGATTAAAATTTTGAATTAGTGACTTTTATTGAATGGATGTTTTTTTTTTAATCATAGACTGAATATTTTAATTTTTAAAACAAACCTATTAAATATTGGAAACATAAACTTAATGATATGAAATCCCAAACATCATACACATGCTTTTAGTCAATATACTCGTACACCACTAACAAAGGGAGTAGCTATTAATGTTGTTTCTATAGAAGTTTAGGATTATTTTATTAAACAATTCATAAATCAAGAGTGGTGAGATTTGATGGTACATTGTAAAAGAGTAATATACATCATAAGTATTACACTACAAGTATCAATTTTATGTATTTTATTTAGACTTTTTCATAGATAAACCTCATAATTAACTAATAAAAAAAATCTTATCTTTAAATTTTAAGTTTTAAAATTAATTTTAATTAAAAGAAACATTTTTAACCACTTATCAATTCTATAAAAAAATGAAAAGAAAAAAAAAAAAAAACAAAAAACAAAAAACTGTTGCAATATAGACCTGCGTGTAATAAAACAAAAAACATCAAAAGGCCATAAAATGATGCTATTGGATTTTTCTAAACTGATAGTATCAAATCAAGGCCAACGATATGAAGAAGAGAGAATTACTATGTATTGTAATCTTTTGCAGTCAACGAATGTCGAACGTGACGCCGTTATAATATTGAACCCTGGTTGAACTCCGCGCAAGACTATGAATGAAAAGCACAGACGGAAAATTGTAATACGATGGATTAATCTATCATTGACATGGTAATAGTGGGTACTCGAGAATTCTAACAGCCTGCTGTACACAGGTCAATTATCATCGGCATCTGTGTAGGTGTATTCCTCTGATACCGGAGATGTGAATACTCGGTATTTTCCATCCAAGTGGGACGACGCAATAAGTCTGACTACTGATCACGGACCTACCCTCCCTTGGTTAGATAAAATTGAGTCTGGACCTGCCTCGGTACATATACGTCTCATTTATATATCTAGCTGATCTCATTCATACTTTATCGCGGCAAAGGAAAGAAATAATCACTTCATAGTTTAACGCGACAAAGGAAAGAAAATAATTCATTCACATGGCCCACAGTCTTTACAGATAGAGAAACCATGAAAAACTAAAAATCAGGAAGGAAAAGGAGTTGTTTTTTTTGTTTATAATTTAGTGAAAAAACTGTAATGAATTTTTTTTGGGGGGTTATAATTTAGTGAAAAAATTGCAATGAAATTTTGATTTATGTTGTTTAAATTGATTTTTTTTTATTATATATGAGGATTCAGTATTTTTTTTTAAATTTTGGGATATTTACATTGTGTACAGTGCATTTTAAATTTATAATTTCAATGAATCCTAAATTTCTTAATAAATGACATCTAGATTTAGATTTATATTTATATGATGAAGATGTAATCTTCCCAAACATTAAAAATTCAAAAAGATAAACTATATATATCCCAGCGAAAGTTTTTACTTAGAAGTTATATAGATAAAAACAAAATCATTAGATAAAGAAAATTAGTTATTTTTACTTTAAATGTATATCCATTCACTTGATATTCTAAATTGATATTATTTATTTGTTTCATTTAAATTTTTTATTTTATTTTTATTTGAATATATAGTATTTCACATAAAATAAAAATGACATATCGATTTATTTAAATTATCAACCAAATGACTTCTTTCATGATGGATGAATTGCGGAATAGTCTCCAGCAAAGGTACTGAGGAACAATGCAATATCTGCAAGGTAGTCGGAAATAGCTTCAATTCTCAACTAGTAAGCATCCAGAAGTTTATCATCTGCATATACTCCTGATTTTCCATATTCCATATACTCCTGATTTTCCATATTCCAACCGAGATAAGTGATCAGGTCATATGTTGAGCTTTCTTGCCTTTACAACAACCTCAAAATCAAACTCTTGGAATAGGAGCAATTTTCCATAAATAATGGCCATCTTCTAGGACTCTGCCAGTTTCCTTCTGTAATATACGCCAAATCAAAGATTTTATTGTTTTGTGAGGAGAAGTCAGGAAATCATGAGCTTTTAAGGGCGGTTAAAAATTCTAATCAGAAAATTTTTAATGACACAGGAGTTGCTCATTGCCATCTGCAAACAACACGAAATAAATTTTAAAAATTAATGAAAATAAATAATAAACATAGAATTATAATGAATGACACGGTGTTGCAATTTTCCAGACAGATGGGAACACAAATAAAATAAATAATAAACATAAAATTAAAAAGAATAAAAGAACCTGTAAGGATGACACACAAGGGTCGCAATGTAGCCCACGTTCCCCACCACCACTTAGCCAAGCATCTAACCCGAGTTAGTAATTTATTCGCATTGAGTGCGTCATATTACTTTTGGACTTGGATCAATTTGGGACTGGAAAGTGCTAGTCTATGACATTTTGTTGGGTAGAACACAACACAAGATACAGAAACTACAGAAATCAAACCTGTCTGAGATTTTATTGGGAATAACACACAAAATACAGAAACTACGAGCACAAAAATAAAGCTCATACCCTGTTTTCGAACGAAGCCTTGCTGGCTTCTTCTGCAAAAACCAAAATATTTCTCATCAATAATACAACGCAATAGAAAACTCATATAAAAAAATTATGTCCAACTCTTCCTCACCTTGCAAAACCAACTTGTAGGCATCTTGAGAGGCAGCATTCAGAGCACCAATCTGGGCAAAAACCACACACCCAAAGCACCAATCTGGGCAAAAACCACACACCCAAAACCAACATCATAATCATCTACACAAACATCAGAAGGGAAGAAAAAAAATGAAAAAGGCAAATAAAGTGAAGCCTGTACTTACCCCATCCACTTCGATAAAACCATCAACCACCCTGCTGAGAAGAGGATGGCCCAAGTCCACCAGAACATCCACGTTTGGACCATCAAACCGAACACTACCTCTTGGCTTCTCCATTGCCATAACCTTTTTCTTCTAAGTCCGTGGATTATTCTAATACCCTGCAAACCATAACACAGTTACTGAACTCATAATTTTTTGATACCACAATACAAACAAATCAATGTATCAAAATAAAACCGTCAAGAAAATCATGGTAGTCATGGTTGAAATTCATAGGGAATGATGAATATCACAGGGAATGATGAATATCAAGTAGCAGAATGTGTGTGTGAAGGCTAGATTGTAAGTGGAGCTTTCTAAGAGTGAACAAGAGATGAGAACGCGTATTAGTAACGTGGCAATCAGTTTGGGCCACACTGCACACGTGTAATGACCGACCTAGGTTTTGAACTTTGCTTCAACTAGCCTACTTAGGATAAGATGATATTGCATCAATAGTTCACTGTTAATATATCAGAAACACTCTCATAAAATATTTCACCTAAGTCTCTATGTGATCAATATCTAGCACAAAGTGTATGAGGTAGAGGCAACTAGAATTTTTCACCTATCAGTAAAAGATGTTACGGGTGGACGTCTTCCATATCTCAGAGAGATATCATAGCAAAGCATTTTCCATGGTAATTTAATGATTTAGAATGGGTATATATGTTTCGCTAATATATAATATTTTCACCTGTAATTTTTATTGTAAACTTCATTGAGTTACATGGGGTATATGCGCTAATTGAATTTAACAAGGTTATTTCAAGTAAATGAAATTAAATTAGAGAATTTGAGGGTTTATATTTACAATAAAATTGACCGACCTAAGTTTCGAAAATGGCCAAACCAACAGAACTTTGCTTCAACCAGCCTACTTAGGATAAGATGATATGGCGTCAATATTTTTGCATCTGGCAACATGAAAGTTTACAACTAGTTTTATCATGAAAAACTCTGATATTGAGAAATTTAAGATACCCGAGTATTCTTCCATTGCCAACTTAAATATTAATTTTTATAACTTAAAATAATTATAAATGATATAATTATAAGAAAAGATAATATGTAGAAAAGATATTAGCCAATAAAATATTATCTTTAAAAACTATTTAATTTTTAATAATAAATATATTTAATTAAATTATAAGCCAATTGAATTACATAACATACCTCATAAGCACATAGAAATCCCAAATTCTCAATGCATAATTAATATTTCCACATATTTTCTGCAATTCCTTTCTTGTTTTGTCATTGGCATTTTCTTCATCCTCCAATTGATTGTGAATGAAATTATCTTGGATTAACTGCATACACAAAAAAAACGCATGACTATTTATGAAAATAATTCATAGAGAAATAGAAAATATGAATTTTTGTACTAGAAAGAGTTGATGTATAACCTTTTCAAAGTTCTTTTTCAAAGAATCATGAAATGAACTTGGACTATGGTAATATATAATCCTTTGGCTAGGAGTAGCAACAAATTCTTCCAACTCAGCCTTATGCTGTGGAACATATACCTAAATCCATTTGTGATATTACTATTAGAAATGTATATTTAAAAATGGTGAAGTATCCAATCTTTAAAATAGTGAATATCTACTTAGTTCAAATGGTTTTTTAAACTACCTTGGAATATAAGATGTCTTCAAGCTTGGAAATTTGATCCTCACAATCAATGTTGGAAGAAGCACCTGAATAATTTAATCACAAACATCATCCATTGAAATTTTAAAATATGTAAAAAAAACATATAAGAAATTTATACAAAAATATTGTTAAAAAAATTTCAACATATGTAAAAATCAAAACTTTAACCAAAAAAAATATTACACCAAATAAACCCTCTTTGATAAATAAAAAAAAAAGCCATAAAAATCAAAACTTAAATACCACTATTATTATTGCTAACAGAAAATTGTAGATCTGAGATTCCAAAAGAAAAACTAGCACATAGAAAATACATTAAAAAAGTGAATTGCAAAGATATGATATTGTAGCCATTAAACTTCCCCGTGCTATGAAATATTTATTCTTTCAAACCCAACCCGTGCCTAATTAGAGAATTTCGCCAATTACAGCCAATGGAGTATTTCATTAATATTTATGAATGATGTTTTGTGAATGAGCATAGTGAATTATTAGTTACATTCAATCTTCATACATACTCCAGAGATGTTTCAAATAACTTTACAATGCATCCATACTTCTCGGGTATTTCAAATTGTGTTTAAGAAGAGTTAACCACGCTAGAAATATACCAACGAATCAGTCTTTCTAACCCATTAGTTATTAATGGAATGTGCAATACTTGTTATAATTATTGAAATAGGTAATGCTAGTTTTTTATATCATCAATATGAAAACAAGGGTTACTCATGGAGCTTGTGATTTCAATAAATTCCTGCCAGATTTTAAAGAAATTAGACCAGAAAAACTCATAAAAAAACTTCAAAAAATCTCACTAAAAACAACTTTTATATATATATATATATATATATATTATATATATTATTTCAATTTTAATAACATAAAAAAATAATAATATATATTAGCATTTTTTTTTTTTATGTTTATCAATTTAATTTATATAATTATACTCCTCATTTATAATAATAAACCATACATGAAATTCAAACAGGCTGAAGTTCATAAAAATAGGAATGGAATTACCATTATAAAAATGCAATTTAATTATCACAATATCAATACTTCAACCTCAACTAAACACATAGATGAGAAAGGAGGAGGTGACTGGAAAATGAAGCTGGAGCCGATGGTTATAGATTCATTTCAATCAATAGGCTGACTAACATAGCTTAGTTTTAAAGATACAATCTTCTCATCATAGTTGGCGAAGTTTTGTTATATCCACATAATTGAATTGTGTAGCCGTGAGATCACAAATCAAATGAGAATATTATGTAACAGTGTAATTTAATAGTATAATAATTTAAGGAAAAAAAATACAATTTGCTGCACATATTCTTGTATAATTTAGTACAAGCGATACAGTTGGGAACATCATTTCGAATTGTATTATATTTAGGTTACATATAAGTATATAATAATGTCATACTTATTTTTCAAATATAAGAATTACATTACATATAAATGTAGTGATGGATGAGTATCAGGATTAACGTCTTTCCATTAGTTATTTGGTAAGCGAACATATTTGCAGTTTCATTTGAATTAACCAGCAATGAATTTACATTTATATTCAAGGAGGAAACCCTAGTTGCCGCAGCATCCTTCAATAGTCCAATATGATTCCGGATTAAGAGGCCAGTACAGAGGATCCTGTCGATCGTTGTTGTTCTCCAGCTCATCCTTTAACGTCTTCAAGGTCAGAGAATTTTCAATTGTGGAATCGAAGCTGGTTTCATCCTCGTAGTCTGGACATCTAGGAGCAAGTCTGTCATGACTGTAACTAAAAGATTTACAATACAATACTGACCCAGCTGAGCAAGAAAGCAGATGGTCACCAATTTTATTGGCTTCACTCAAAAAATCATGAAAACTTAACCCATTTGAGTTGAACTTTCCAGGGTCCGTCTCAGTCTCATCCAAGTCTTGTGTCAAAACAGAAGAATGCGATGAGATTCTATCACACTCTTGATTTTGAAACCGGAGTTTCCCACCTACGTAGCTACTTAAGCAGTCATTTAGACGTATAGAAGCAGTAGCACTGGATAATATACTGTTTGAGCCAATACTCTCCTTTGAAGGAGTGAAACATTTGTCTTCTGAATCTATATCAGTTGGACTTTTCTCCCAATTCCCAGCCACATTTCCACATGACATAGCTCCAGTGGCATCCGAAGGATGAAGAACAAGTACCGCCTCTTGAATGGGGTTGTAACTGGATCCATCAATAGGGGAGACAATTTCTGGTTTCTCCTGGGTACCAGCCGAGGAGGCGATAATGTTTCTTTCAGTTGACGGTTTCTCAGGCTGCAAATTCAACTCCGCCAATGCCCTGTCATAATGCTGACCTTTGAAAAGATCCAAGCCTGGCTGATCATCATCCAAAACAGAGTCAACTGGTAAAATTGGATCGCATGAATTAAATTCTTGCTTAGGCTTGAACCCATTAGGGGCTTTGGACAAAACCCTTCCAGTAGCATCTCTTGCTTTTGTCCGACAAATAGTGTTCCTAGAAGTCTTTGAGTTAGGGTTTGTAGAATTCTCTTTTAATGGACGTTCCCCGGATCTTGCACAAGACGTTATAGATTTTGGACCTACCGGGATTTTAACTCTGTTCTTTGTGGATGAACTTTCAGATTTCGGACCCACCTGCATTTTAACACTGCTCGTTGTGGATGCACTTTCAAATTTCGGCCCTACAGGTAATTTAACACTGCTCCGTGTGGATGAACTTTCAGATTTAACACTTCGCTGTGTGAATGAACTTTCAGATTTAACACTGCACTGTGCGTATGAGCATTCACATTTAACACTGCTTTGTGTGGATGAACTTTCAGATTTCGAACCCACCGTCATTTTAACACTGCTATTTGTGAATGAAAATGAAGTTGGCAATCTAGCTTTCGGTAGTTTCAACTTTGTCTCTTGCGCAACCGCCATGTTGTTATCCTATGAAGTAATCCTTTAGTTTTGGATGGGAACAGCCTTGCGCTTTTAGCCTCAACTAAAACTAATAAATCCGATAATCGATCAAACTCAAGTTATTTAAAAGGCCTCTCTTCTGTCACTCCTCTCCGTTTGTGATCCCAAGGCTTCGCGACAATTTTCAGAGACCATTCCGCTCCTTCGTTAAAGGCCTCTCTTTTGTCTCTCCTCTCCGTTTGTGATCCCTAGGCTTCGCGACAATTCTCAGAGACCTTTCCGCTCCTTCGTTTGTGATTTCACGGCTGCACAATGATGTAGATATAGCAAACTTATGAAATTAGTACATCTTTAAAATCAAGCTACGTTAGTCGGCTAACTGAATAATATTTAAAATACTTTTATAACCAAAGAATCTGCAACAGTCAGCGCTAGCTTCTTTTCCCTGTCACCTCCTCCCTTTTCTCATCTGTGTGTTTAAATAGAGGAATGATATCTTTTAAGCATTTAAGCATTGTGATGATATCAAATTTAACATCTAATTTAATTAAAGATGTTTTTTTTTTTTTTTTCAAGGCTATTAGGAGGTGTGGGAAGCTTTTATTCTTTCCCTTTGCCTTTAGAATGGTCATTGAGGAGAGATTTTTATCTTCCTTTGTTATGCTTGGAAGTTGAAGAATATTCACTTCGACCTTTCTTGAATTCTGCATACATTTCCTCTACGATGGTTCTTATAGTCAAGAAACTGTCCATGAACTGAGGGTCTGATTCCGATGGAATCTCTTCTGACATTTTCCTCCTATTATAGACTCTACCAATTTCTGGTTTATATTCAGCCATTTCTCCTCCTCCTAGTTTAAGCTTTGATCTAGTTATCATTCACAAACAGTCCAACACAAGTTTCTCTAACCTTAGGAACCTAAAGCTCTGATACCACTTGATCTGATATTGATCTAAGACAAACAATAAAGTATTACAGACTAATGTGTATGGATGTGCCTAACCTTAGCAACCTAAAGCTCTAATACCACTTGATCTGATATTGATCTAAGACAAACAATAAGGTATTACAGACTAATGTGTATGGATGTGCCTAGTTTATTTTATGAAACAGATCGATAAGATTTTGAAATACACAGGCAATGAAGTTGTTAAGGAAAACATAATAGTAAACACGTATTTGAGTCTCTATTATGTTTTCAAAGTAGATTTTTTACAACAGTGAGCTCAATTTGAGTCTCACTCAACATGTATAAAT
Organism: Pinus taeda; assembly: GCA_000404065.3. Classification (NCBI taxonomy): domain Eukaryota; kingdom Viridiplantae; phylum Streptophyta; class Pinopsida; order Pinales; family Pinaceae; genus Pinus; species Pinus taeda. Next base: position 24,040 of record APFE031060200.1, on the reverse strand, counting down.
CAGTAGGACTATACTTGGATCCCCCAAGTCTCTGGAGTACACACACTCTCCTTACTGACTCTTGACCTCTATTGGTCACGGTAGTATGAGCCCAATCTAAGACTCAATACATGACATACATATACAGAGGAGTTTGCTTGAAACTCTCAAGTCTTCTCTAGAGTACACAGACGCTCTCACCCTCTCTGTCTCTATATTAATCCTAGCTCGATGATGCCTTTGCTTCTGTAGGTTAGCTCGGCTTCTTCTTTCTACTTTTTGCTTACTGCCTACTGCTCTATTCACTTGTCTCTCTACTAGTTTGTGGATTTAAAGCCAATTTGTTTCCTGACTATTCGTTTTTGCTTCCCAGATTTCGAGTTACCTTGCCTCTGTCCATTTGAATTTTGTTGTCCTACTTAATCAGTCACTGTGTAATGCCTCATAGGGAGGTTGCCACCTATTTCATAACGAATGAGTGTGAGTTGTCTTGGACATATTTGAAATGACCATTTTTTTTGTTAACTCCAAGAATGCTCGCGAAAGACGATCTTCTGCCAACACATCGTCCATGTCAGACTTCAAATCGTATGTGACCTCGCTTCGTAACCTTGTCAAATCTAGTCATCCATCGGAACACATTTCCGTCGTTGATTTGGGGGCCCCAGATCTGACAGTCATCGTTCATATCGGGTAGCTAAGTGACATGATGTTTACCCATCCGATGTGAGCAATTCTATCTCTCTTCCCCAAGACGCGTGGCACTCATTGTATGGCATCAGGCAGAACTCGGTTGAAACCGTTTACCACTCGAAGCCTCTCCGATATCCTGCCGGTTTTGTGGAATCCCGCTCTCACAAAACCAAAGCAAAACTTTTCGCGTTTTATAATTATTTCGGGTTCAAGTGCTCGGTGCTTCTCTTCATTGAGAATTTTTCCCTGCGATATGCGATGTCACTAATCGCATATCAGAAACTACCTCCACTACTTAAATTTGTCCCTACATTTGCTGGTTGGTGTCAACATGCATTACCATGGTCTGCCACTCTGCACACTAGATCGACGACCCTCGTTGATTTGCACTGATCGCAATTCACAACTGTCATGAGGATTCCATCCGATAGATTGATCTTTATAAGACTTTGAATCTTTGGCATGATTTTTAAAGAGTTCATAAAAACTTAGAGAGTGTTCTAGGATCCATTTGGATCATGGCTTCCCACTGTAAAAGCTTTTGGACCACCAAAAGTTGGTTTTAAGCATCAATCAAGTGAAGATATAGATTCCTCACTTGCCCAATTTCTATTTGTCTTGCACTAGTTGGTTTTGAACCTTTGAGTCCAATCCTAAGGTACTCAACATCCCCTTTGTGCGTAGTTCTCACATTCTTGTTGAGAACTATATCTTCCTGCAATTCATTGAGATATTTAGGCAACAGATCATCAACAAAAGACAATTGGCTCTGCTCTTCGATATCTTCAATCAATGAAGGTTCAAAAAGTCTCAAGCTTTTTGCATTAACTACTGAATAGATGTGCATGTAAGCTGGAAAATCAAGGTGAAAAGCATTCTCACCAATTTTCTCAAGTATCCTGAAAGGTCCACACCTTATTGGCTTCAGCTTCTTACCTTCACCTTGCATTTTGTCTTTGCTAATATACAGCCACACTTGATCACTAACTTGGAAACTATGCTCAGTCCGATGCTTATCAAGCCTTGCCTTGTACTTTACTTGGCTCTCTTCCATCTGTTCCTGTAGTGCCTAGTGAATCTCTTGGATTTATTTAATGAACTTGGTTTCCTTGTCCACATCATTGTGTCCATCAACCGCTATGTATGTACCAAAGACAAAATCTAAGGGAGACCTTGGTATGAAACCAAAATGGTCTCAAAAGGATATCTCTATGTAGAAGAATGTTTAGCACGGTTGTAAGCATGTTGCACATAACACAAATGTTCATCCCAAAGCTTGGGATGCTTGCTGAAATATCCTCTGAGCAACTGGATCAGTCCTGTTGACTACCTCTATTTGGCCATCTGTTTATGGATGAAAGGTTGTTCTCTTCTTCAGTCTGGTGTCCATCAATTCCCACAAAATTCACCAATTGTTTCCAAGAAATCGAAAATATCGATCAGATACAATAGAAGTGGGTAATCCAAAATGAACCCATACATATTGAAAGAACAACTTTGTTGTTCATTCAGCTGTAATCTATTTGTTACAGGGTATTAAAATACAGATTTTGCTGAACCTATCGAGAATAACATATAAATAGTCATGCCCTTTTCTAGATTTAGGCAGTCCCCAAACAAAGTCCATGGAAACACTTTCCCAAGGATGAGAAGGAATTGGTAGTGGAGTGTACAAGCCTAGTTTTCTATTGTTGGCCTTGTTTTTAGTGCAAATGGTGCACCCTCTTACATATCTAGAAACCGTCTCATTCATTTTTGGCCAATAACAAAATCTTTGTAGTTGTGCAACTATTTTACTTACACCAAAGTGACCCGATATTAGAGAAGTGTGTGCTTCTCGAATTATCTTTACTCTTTCGGTTTGAGGAATGCATAACTTTCTAAAATGATACAAGAGTTGGTCCTTAATATGATAATCGAATTCTTCTACTTGTTTTCCATGACTTAAAGTTTCATATGCATCTCTAAAATCTATATCTTGAGCATACTGTTCAATATAGCTTTCATGCAATACTGAGTTATGCTTAAGTATAGTAGACGCATTTATGATTGGTCTAGACAACATATTTGCAACTTTATTATGTATGCCCTTTTTATATTTGATGACAAGTTGAAATTGTTGTAGAAAACCCATCCACCTATAGTGTCTTGATTGTTGCAACTTAGTTTGTGAGTGTAAATATTGAAGCGGTTGATGATCAGTATGTATAATTGTCTCTTTTCCCATTAGATAATGTTTCCACCTTTTCACACTCTAAACTAGTGCATACAATTCTTTAGCATATGTGGGATAATTAACTACTGCAGAATTAAATGTCTTAGAATGATAACATATGGGTTTATCGTGCTGCATCAACATTGCTCCCATGGCATAGTCACTGGCATCTGTTTCAATCTCAAAGGGTCTTTGAAGATCGAGTAGTGCTAGACTGGTGTTGTACAAATATTTTCTTTTAAGGTGTCTAAGGCTTTCTATTGTTTGCCTCCCCACTGAAACACCTTGTTTAATCTTGTTAAAGCATGTAAGGGAGTTGCAATCAAGGAAAAGATAGCAATAAACTTTCTCCAGTATTGTGCTGCTCCTAGGAAGCTTCTAACCTCTGTAATAGATTTAAGATTAGGCCAGTTTACAATGACTGCAACCTTAGAGGGATCTATCTTCAATTCACCACCCCCTACAATATGACCCAAATAATTCAAAGATGTTTTTCCAGATTCACATTTTGATAGCTTAACAAAAAGATTTTCTCTTTTCAAAACATCTAGAGTTTGCTTTACATGCTTCAAATGTTCTTCCCATATTTTACTAAATATAGGAATGTCATCTAGATATACAATGACAAAATCATCAATAAAAGGCCTAAGTACATCATTCATTACTCTCATGAAAGTAGCAAAAGCATTAGTTAAGCCAAAAGGCATAACTAACCACTCATACAATCCATGTTTTGTTTTGAAAGCAATCTTCCATGCATCTTGCTCTGCAACTCTGACCTAATGATAGCCACTATGCAAGTCCAAATTGGAAAATTAAACAACTTCTTTCAACTGATCTAATAGATCATTTATGCGAGGAAGGGGGTAATGATTTTTGATTGTTATCTTATTCAGTTCTTTGTAATCAATGCACATTCTCCATGAGCCATCTTTCTTTCTCACCAAGACAATTGGAGATGCACATGGTCATGTGTTAGGTCTTATGAAACCTTTCTTGCCCAGCTCCTATACCTACTTCTTGATTTCAGCATTCTTTAAAGTGGACAACCTTTTATACCTATGGTTGTGATTGTTGTTTCATCCCCTGAGTCTGACCCCAAATCCTTCTGAATAGTTGTAGTAGTATTCTTCTTTTTTCCATCAAACTTCTTGGGTCTCAACTTCGAATGCAGAATCCAACAATGTTCATCATCATGCCCATCCTTCTTGCAGTGACTGCATGAAGGTTTGGTATTTTGTAGAGCATTTGTCATGCTCTCTTTCCATTTCTAATTTCTCTTTTCCTTGTTCTTTCTTGCAGTGGGTTTTGATTATCCCCCAGCTTCTGGGTTCACATTCTTGCCTCTAGCCTCTAGATGTGTAGCCTGAATAGATACCACGTCTATGCTAGTATGATTAAACATGAGAATGGTGTGCTTTAAATAGCTATGTAGACCACCTGTATACTTCAGCAGAGTTTCAAGTGAGTCTAAAGAAATGGCTAAAATCAAAGCTCTTTTTCTAACTTCTTGGGTGAATCTTTTTACACTTTTCCCTTTTAATTGGTGAAAAGTTTGCCAACCCATCATAGCTTGTTACATATAAGCTAGTGGATAGAATTGTTTATTAATTGCAGAAACAAATTCACTCTAGACAGAAAGGATTTTACCATGCTTCTTCATGTGAGCTTGTGTTCTGCCTTCCCACCATACCAAGGCAGTTCCTCCAAGGCATAGGCTGGCCAGCTGAATCTTGCTTCTATTTGAATCAATGCTCTGCACCCTACAATACACATCAATATGTCTAATCCAATTATCCAGCTTCTCTACATTTAACTCTCCATCATATATTGACAAATCAAATTTAACTTCTAATTTAATCAAAGATGATTTTTTTTTATTTTCAGGGCAATTAGGAGGTGTGGGAAGCTTTTATTCTTTCCCTTTGCCTTTAGAATGGTCATTGAGGAGAGATTTTTTTGTTCCTTTGTTATGCTGGGAAGTTGAAGAATCTTCACTTCGACCTTTCTTGAATTCTGTATACATTTCTTCTACCACGGTTCTCATAATCAAGAAACTGTCCATGAACTGAGGGTTTGATTCCAATGGAATCTCTTCTGACATTTTCCTCCTAGTATAGACTCTACCAATTTTTGGGTTAAATTCAACTAATTCTCCTCCTCCTAGTTTAAGCTTCGTTCTAGTTATCATTCACAAACAGTCCAACACAAGTTTGTCTAACCTTAGCAACCTAAAGCTCTGATACCACTTGATCTGATATTCATCTAAGACAAACAATAAGGTATTACAGACTCATGTGCATGGATATGCCTAGGTTATTTTATTCAATGGATCGATAAGATTGTGAAATACACAAGCAATGAAATAGTTAAGGAAAACATAATAGGAAACACATATAAACACAACAAGTTTAATAAGGAGTTCACTGAATACTCCTGGGATACATCTCCTCGTATAGCCTTCAATGGTGGCCTCTCTATTATGTTTTGAAAGTAGAGATTTTACAACAGTGAGCTCAATTTGAGTCTCACTCAACATGTATAAATCAGTAGCACTGTACTTGGATCCCCTAAGTCTCTGGAGTACACAGACTCTGCTTACTGACTCTTGACCTCTATTGGTCACGATAGTATGAGCCCAATCTGAGACTCAATACATGAAAAACATATACAGAGGAGTTCGCTTGAACCTCTCAAGTCTTCTCTGGAGTACACAGACTCTCTGACCCTCTCTGTCTCTATATTAATCCTAGCTCAAAGCTGCCTTTGCTTCTATAGGTCAGCTCGGCTTCTTCTTTTTACTTTGTGCTTACTGCCTATTGCTCTCTTCGCTTCTCTCTCTGTCAGTTTGTGGCTTTAAAGCCAATTTGCTTCCTAACTGTTCATTTCTACTTTCTGGATTTCTGGTTCCCCTCCCTCTGTCCATTTGAATTCTGTTGTCCTGCTTAATCAGTCACTGTATAATGCCTCACAGGGAGGTGGCCACCTATTTCATAAGGAATGAGTGTGAGTTGTCTTGGACATATTTGAAATGACCATTTTTCCACTAACTCCAAGAATGCCCGCGAAACATGATCTTCTGCCAACGCATCGTCCATGTCAGACTTCAAATCCTATGTGACCTCGCTTCATAACCTTTTCAAATCTGGTCATCCATCGAAACGCATCTCCATCGTTGATCTCGGGGACCCAGATCTGACAGTCATCATTCATATTGGGCAGCTAAGTGACATGATTTTTACTCGTTCGATGTGATCGGTTCTATCTCTCTTCCCCGAGACGCATGGAACACATTGTATGACATTGGGCAGCACTTGATTGAAACCGATTACTGCTCCAAGCCTCTTCAATATCCTGTCGGTTTTGTGGAATACCGCTCTGATGGAACCGAAACAAAACTTTCTACATTTTATAATTATTTCGGGTTCGAGTGCTCGATGCTTCTCTTCGTTGAGAGGTTTTCCCTGCGATATGCGATGTCACTAGTCGCATATCAGAAACTACCTCCGCTACTTAAATTTGTCCCTGCATTTGTTGGTCGGTGTCAGCATGCATTACCATGGTCTGCCACTCTGCACACTAGATCGATGGCCCTCATTGATCCGCACTGATCACAATTTGTAACTATCATGAGGATTCCTTCTGATAGATTGATCTTTATAATACTTTGAATCTTTGGCATGATTTTTAGAGAGTTCATGAAAACTTAGAGAGTGTTCTAGGATCCATTTGGATCATGGCTTCCCACTGTAAAAGCTTTTGGACCACCAAAAGTTGGTTTTAAGCATCAATCAAGTGAAGATATAGATTCCTCACTTGCCCAATTTCTATCTGTCTTGCACTACTTGGTTTTGAACCTTTGAGTCCAATCCTGAGGTACTCAACATCCCCTTTGTGCGTAGCTCTCACCTTCTTGTCGAGAAATATATCTTCCTGCAATTCATTGAGATATTCAGGCAACAGATCATCAACAAAAGACAACTGGCTCTACTCTTCGATATCTTCAATAAATGAAGGTTCAAAAAGTCTCAAGCTTTCTGCATTAACTACTGAATAGATGTGCATGTAAGCTTGCAAATCAAGGCGAAAAGCATTCTCACCAATTTTCTCAAGTATCCTGAAAGGTCCATGCCTTATTGGCTTCAGCTTCTTACCTTCACCTTGCATTCTATCTTTGTTGATATACAGCCAGACTTGATCACCAACTTGGAAACTATGCTCAGTCCGATGCTTATCATGCCTTGCCTTGTACTTGGCTTGGCTCTTTTCCATATTTTCCTGTACTGCCTGGTGAATCTCTTGGATTTATTCAATGAACCTGGTTGCCTTGTCCACATCACTGTGTCCATCAACCACTATGTCTTTACCAAAGACAAAATCAAAGTGAGACCTTGGTATGAAACCAAAACAAGTCTCAAAAGGAGATCTCTGTGTAGAAGAATGTTTAACATGGTTGTAAGAATGTTGCACATAACACAATTGTTCATCCCAAAGCTTGGGATGCTTGCTGAAATATCCTCTGAGCAACTGGATCACTTTCGTGTTGACTACCTCTGTTTGGCCATCTGTTTATGGATGAAAGGTTGTGCTCTTCTTCAGTTTGGTGTCCATCAATTCCCACAAAATTGACCAAATTTTTCCAAGAAATCGAGAATATTGATCAGATACAATAGAAGTGGGTAATCCAAAATGAACCCATACATATTGAAAGAACAACTTTGTTGTTCGTTCAACTGTAATCTATTTGTTACAGGGTATTAAAATACACATTTTGCTGAACCTATCCAGAATAACATATAAATAGTCATGTCCTTTTCTATATTTAGGCAGTCCCCAAACAAAGTCCATAGAAACACTTTCCCAAGGATGAGAAGGAATTGGTAGTGTAGTGTACATGCCTATTTTTCTATTGTTGGCCTTGCTTTTAGCGCAAATGGTGCACCCTCTTACATATCTAGAAACTGTCTCATTCATTTTTGGCCAATAACAAAATCTTTGTAGTTGTGCAACTGTTTTACTTACACCAAAGTGATTTGATATTAGAGAAGTGTGTGATTCTCGAATTATCTTTACTCTTTTGGTTTGAGGAATGAATAACTTTTCAAAATGATACAAGAGTTTGTCCTTAATACGATAATCCAATTCTTCTACTTGTTTTCCATGACTTAAAGTTTCATATGCATCTCTAAAATCTACATCTTGAGCATACTATTCAATGTAACTTTCATGCAATACTGAGTTATGCTTAAGTATAGTAGACACATTTATGATTGGTCTAGACAACATATCTGCGACTTTATTATGTATGCCCTTTTTTATATATAATGACAAGTTGAAATTGCTGTAGAAAACCCATCCACCTATAGTGTCTTGATTGTTGCAACCTAGTTTGTGAGTGTAAATATTGAAGTGCTTAATGATCAATATGCATAACTGTCTCTTTTTGCATTAGATAAAGTTTCCACATTTTCACACTCTAAACTAATGCATACAATTCTTCAGCATATGTGGGATAATTGACTACTGTAGAATTAAATGCCTCAGAATGATAACATATGGGTTTACTGTGATGCATAAACATTGCTCCCATGTCATAGTCACTGGCATCCATTTCAATCTCAAAGGGTCTTTAAAGATTGGGTAGTGCTAGTACTGGTGTTGTACTAATATTTTCTTTTAAGGTGTTGAAGGCTTTCTGTTGTTTGCCTCCCCACTGAAACACCTTGTTCAATCCTATTAAACCATGTAAGGGAGCCGTAATCAAGGAAAAATTAGCAATAAACTTTCTCCAGTACTGTGCTGCTCCTAGGAAGCTTCTAACTTCTATAGTAGATTTGGGTTTAGGCTAGTTTACAATGACTGCAACCTTAGAGGGATCTATGTTTAGTTCACCACCCCCTACAATATGACCCAAATAATTCAAAGATGTTTTGCCAAATTCACATTTTGATAGCTTAACAAAAAGATTTTCTGTTTTCAAAACATCTAGAGTCTGCTTTACAAGCTTCAAATGTTCTTCCCATGTTTAACTAAATATAAGAATGTCATCTAGATATACAATGACAAAATCATCAATAAAAGGCCTGAGTGCATCATTCATTACTCTCATGAAAGTAGCAGGATCAGTAGTTAAGCCAAAATGCATAACTAACCACTCATACAATCCTTGCTTTGTTTTGAAAGCAGTCTTCCATGCATCTTACTCTACAAATCTGACCTGATGATAGCCACTATGCAAGTCCAACTTGGAAAAGTAAACAAATTCTTTCAGTTGATCTAATAGATCATCTATGTGAGGAAGGGGATAAATTTTTTTGATCATTATCTTATCCAATTCTCGGTAATCAATGAACATTCTCCATGAGCCATCTTTCTTTCTCACCAAAACAATTGGAGACGCGCATGGTGATGTGCTAGCTCTTATGAACCCTTTCATGAGTAGCTCCTGTACCTACTTCTTGATTTCTACATTCTCTAAAGTGGACAACCTTTTATACTTGTGGCTGTGATTGTTGCTTCATCCCCTGAGTTTGACCCCAAATCCTTCCGAATAGCTGCAACAATCTTCTTCTTTTTGCCATTGAACTTCTTGGGTCTCAACTCTGGATGCAGAATCCAGTAGTGTTCATCATCATGCCCATACTTCTTGCAGTGAGTGCATGAAGGTTTGGTCAACATCTGTCTTCCTCTCTTTCCATTTCTTCTTTCTCTTTTCCTTTTTCTTGCTTGCAGTGGGTTTTGATGATCCCCAATTTCTGGGTTCACATTCTTTCCTCTGGCCTCTAGATGCGTAGCCTGAACAGATACCTCATCTATGCTAGTAGGATTAAACATGAGAATGGTGTGCTTTAAATAGTTGTGTATACCACCTATATACTTTAGCAGAGTTTCAGGTGAGTCTAAAGAAATGCCTAAAATCAAAGCTCTTTTTCTAAATTCTTGGGTGTAGCTTTGTACACTTTTCCCTTTTAATTGGCGCAGAGTTTTCCAACTCATCATAGCTTGTTGTATATAAGCCAGTGGATAGAATTGTTTATTAATTGCATAAAAAAATTCACTCCAGGCATAAAGTCTTTTACCATGCTTCTTCATGTCAGCTTGTGTTCTGCCTTCCCACCATACCAAGGCAGTTCCTCCAAGGCGTAGGTTGGCCATCTGAATCTTACTTTTGTCTGAATCAATGCTCTACACCTTGCAATACACATCAATCTGTCTAATCCAATTATCCAACTTCTCTGCATTCAACTCTCCATCATATATTGGCAAATCAAATTTAACACCTAATTTAATCAAAGATGTTTTCTTTTTATTTTCAGGGCTATTGGGAGGTGTGGGAAGCTTTTCTTCTTTCCCTTTGCCTTTAGAATGGTCATTGAGGAGAGACTCTTCTGTTCCTTTGTTATGTTGTGAAGTTGAAGAATCTTCACTTCGACCTTTCTTGAATTCTCTATACATTTCCTCTATCATGGTTCTCATTTTGAAGAAATTGTCCATGAACTGAGGGTCTGATTCCAATGGAATCTCTTCTGACATTTTCCTCCTAGTATAGACTCTACAATTTCTAGGTTAAATTTAGCTAATTATCCTCCTCCTAGTTTAAGCTTTAATCTAGTTATCATTCACAAACATTCCAACACAAGTTTTTCTAGCCTTAGCAACCTAAAGCTTTGATACCACTTGATCTAATATTGGTCTAAGACAAACAATAAGGTATTATACACTCATGTGCATGGATGTGCCTAGGTTATTTTATGCAATGGATCGATAAGATTGCGAAATACACAGGCAATGAATCAGTTAAGGAAAACGTAATAGGAAACACATATGAACACAACAAATTTAATAAGGAGTTCACCCAATACTCTTGGGATACATCTCCTGGTCTAGCCTTCAGTGGTGGCCTCTCTATTATGTTTTCAAAGTAGAGTTTTTACAATAGTGAGCTCAATTTGAGTCTCACTCAACATGTATAAATCAGTAGGACTGTACTTGGATCCCCCAAGTCTCTGGAGTACACAGACTCTCCTTACTGACTCTTGACCTCTATTGGTCACGGTAGTATGAGCTCAATCTGAGATTCAATACATGACAGACATATATAGAGGATTTCGCTTGTACCTATCAAGTCTTCTTTGGAGTACACAGACTCTCTGACCCTCAATGTCTCTATCCTAATCCTAGCTCAATGTTTTCTTTGCTTCTATAGGTCAGCTCGACTTCTTCTCTCTACTTTCAGCTTACTACCTACTGCTCTCTTCGCTTCTCTCTCTGTCAGTTTGTGGCTTTAAAGCCAATCTACTTCCTGACTGTTCGTTTCTGCTTCTTGGCTTTCTGGTTCCCCTGCCTCTGTCTATTTGAAATTCGTTGTTTTGCGTAATCAGTCACTGTATAATGCCTCATAGGGAGGTGGCCACCTATTTCATAATGGATGAGTGTCAGTTCTCTTGGACATATTTAAAAGGACCATTTTTTTCGTTAACTCCAAGAATGCCTACGAAACACGATCTTCTACTAACGCATCGTCCATGTCAAACTTAAAATCCTATGTGACCTTGCTTCATAACCTTGTCAAATACGATCATCCATTAGAATGCGTCTCCGCCGTTGATCTGGGGGGCCCTAGATCTGATAGTCATCGTTCATATCGGGCGATTAAATAACATAATGTTTACCTGTCTAATGTCTCTCTCTCTTCCTCGGGACGCATGGCACTCATTGTATGACATCGGGTGGAACTCAGTTGAAATCGATTACCACTCGAAGCCCCTCCGATATCCTACCGGTTTTTTGGAATCCCGCTCTGACGGAACCGAAACAAAAATTTCCACGTTTTATAATTATTTCGGGTCCGAGTGCTCGACAGTTCTCTTCATTGAGAGGCTTTTCCTACAATATGTGATTAGCAACTTGTCGCTAATTGCATATCAGAAACTACCTCTGCTACTTAAATTTGTCCCTTCATTTGTTGGTTGGTGTTAGCGCGCGTTACCATGGTCCGCCACTGTGCGCGATAGATCCACGACCCTTGTTGATTTGCGTTGATCACAATTTGCAACTGTCATGAGGATTCCTTCCGATAGCTTGATCTTTATAAGACTTTGAATCTTTGGCATGATTTTTAGAGAGTTCATGAAAACTTAGAGAGTGTTCTAGGATACATTTGGATCAGAGTTGTCTCCTTCTCTTCATGCACGAGATCACTTAAGAGTCTTCCTCACCATACAACATGGCATGTATTTGATGTAACTAATACATGATTTGCTTCAATTGAAGATATTTTGAAAATTGTGTGTTTCTCAAATTCCCATGAGATTAAACTTGTATCTAAATGGAATTCATAATTGGAGGTACTATTCTAATCATTAATGGTGCATGCAAAATAATTGTCTTTGTACCCAACAATAATATTGTCTTTGAAAGTGGAATACTAAATTTTATAAGTTGTTGCATGTTCAATGTAACTCAATATTCTTTTACCAACCTTCCAATGAGGCTCTTTGGGAGATTCCATAAATATAGAAATTAACCTTACTCCATACATGATATATGACCTGGTAGCTATAAGAGATTGGTTTGGTATATAAGCTAAAGAAACACTCTTTACATGCACTATATTTAACACTCTTGCTTTCACGACCATAAGAGATTAGTTTGGTATAGAAATTAAGCTTACTCCTTAACATGTAACACTAGTGAGACAAATCCTTAATTCAATAGTCTACTAGAAGAGATGTCTACCGTACCTTAGACATCATTGCAAAGAGTGAATGATAAAATATACATAATAAACAAAAATTATCATGTGGAAACATCCACATCCCTCAACAACATCTTGTAGATTACCTTGGTTGATCCACCTCATATAGGCTAGACCAAGGTTGCGAGAAAGAAAGGAAAAAAGAGTCATTACGAAAACAATCGCCAAGTCGGGTGACGTTGTATAGTCTATCTATTCCATGATAGTCTCCTCTTTGATTTTGTGTCAACATCCTTAGATGGACAACTTCTATCTCTATGTAATGAATGTAAAACCTTTATATTAATAGAAATATTTTTGAACTAGCATACAAAAAAAATATTATCATGTGTAAATTTGCGTGAATTATCAATAGAAGAAATGTTTAGTGAATTTGAAAAGGAGGTTTGTTGATTTATTTTTATATATATTAGGATTTTTTATTCATTTTGATGTACTGTTGTTTTAATATTTCTAATATATATATAGATAGTGTTATAACATTATTTATTAGGTATGTTTAATCTTAAGTTTTATATGAGAGTACAAGAGAAAATGGTTACGACATTGAATGAAGAGGGCTGACATGATGTTCAAAAAAACTATCCAGATTCAAGCTCGATAACAAAATTGAACAATTTTTTGTGGCATTAAAAAAAATATGTTGATTTATATATTCATTTGTAGTCATTTTCTGGTTTTATATATATATATATTTCATTAAAGATGTTGAAGAGACATATAGATGGACTAACAAAGAGTTTAAATTTTTTTAGAAATAAATTGTATGTTTCATGAGTAAAATTTAAAATAAGTATTTTTTGTGTACACATTAATTGGATTAATAAATATTCTTTATGTACAAATTAATTTGTTTTTTACTATTTCATATTATAGGAAAAAACCTAATACTAGTAGTTTGAGAAGCTATGTATTTTCTAGTGATATTGAAAGCATACATGTTGCACACTGGATAAGATATAGTATTTGTGATTTTATTCTTATAAATGGAAAATATGTATAAAACCATAGTCAATTAATGGTTTAAAATGCTATGTAAGGAAAGCCAACATATGAAGAAACAAATTAAATTGAGAGATCGTTATCATTTAACAAAAGTCACAAGCATTGATTAATTGTCATACATTTTAAGTGAAGGAGGTTGGATTTTATGTTCATTTTTAGATTTATGTAAGAGTTCTGAATAACCTATATGAAATCAAACTTAAATATTTAATATTTTTAAAGTTATGTTTCTACACTACCTCACTCAATTATTTCTTTTATATTTGGTGATTAGATACAAAATTAACATGCTACTTATAAAAATGGAAGAAATTGCATATCCATTAAAAATAACCTACTATAATACAATTTTATTCAACAAACAATTAATGCTATTAAAGATTTTCTATCAAAGATCTTCGAGATGAAATGCAAGAAGTCGGTTTGAGGAAAGGAAATTTTAGTGAATCTTGTGTGGAAAAATGTTAAAATAACATCAACTACCATTATATGGATTGTTTGGAAAGGATCACATAGGAGTGAAAGAGAAAAATGATCCAAAATAACATGGAAGAAAATGGTAATGAGCCTCTTGAGGACGATGAATGGTGTCGGTTAGATTTAAGTTGTGTTTGAATGACATGCTTTATTTTTCAAATTGTTAATAAGTTATAGTTGCAAGGTTTTGGCTTTGAGACTTTTATGCTAAAAATAATTCATTAGTGTTGGGACAGGGTCCCCTGGGGTAAATTTTGTAACTAATTTTGTTACCTATGTAAAGTCTCCGCATTTTGAGGGAGCAGAGAGCAAAGATCATAGGAGTCAAAAGGGACTTTAGTCCCTTAGTTTGTTAGAAGATAGGATGTTTTGTGACCCACCCATGGTTCATGAACCATGGTATTGTAAAAGGAGAAGCTATATAAAGGACTCATAGGAAGTAACAAGAATTGAAGATCATTGTATGGGAAAGTAGTCTGAGGTGGGAAGTTTGTTCCTGTACTTAGGTGAAGGGGAAGGCTCTTGCAACTATGTGCTTGGAGACCTTGGTAAGTCCACAAGCTCAGTGCGTGGGCCTGTGCAGTGGTGTTAGCAGGGAAGACGAGTCTATAACAAAAAGATCATATCTAATAATGACTATTTTGGAGCAATACTTGTGTAACTGTGCCTTTATATTTTCTTATGCAATGTATGTGTATTCGCTTTGTTTTTTGCATTTATCTAACAAAACACTTAATTGATGTATGAAAGTGGTAGATTTACATGTTTACTTGATATTATGAAAGTTTAAAGTGTTCTGAGAAGGGTTGGATTTTGTTTCTGTAAGTTACTGTAATGTCTGTATTTAGAGGGTTAGGGTTTACGAAAGTCAAGAATAAGAACTAGAAGTAACAAAAGCCCATCACACAGATCTTTGGATACAAAAACCTGGTTTTTTCACCCCCCAATACTACTTCAGGTGAGACTACAGTTTGCACTATGTGGGTTGTTGCTGAAAGGGCCAACACTTATGATTTTTTTGGTTGGCTCAACTTACTCTGAACTTGAGTCAGGACCCTTCAAGCCAACAAATGATTCCATTGCCGGGACCTGTATCTATCTGAGGAATGTATGATGTCGAATAAATGGTTCCCAACTAAGAGGGAAATTGAGAAGTGGATAGATCAGAAGCTGCACGAATTTGCAGCCCAATAAAACAAGAATATGTGCCTATTAAAGGAAGAGTGGTTGAATATATACCTATATACAGATGAGCATGAAATTTTCTTCAGCTCTTTTCCATGTGATTTACACCAGTGGTTGTTGAAATTGGAAGATAGCCAAGGCACGTGGAAGTTGGACAAACCTATTGTGTGGACTCAGAGTTGGTAAGGCACCAAGAAGCTTTAGAAAATAAGATCGCAAGGGCTGTCGATTACTGGATCGATAGAATTTTAAGCGGATTCATTACTGAGTTTGCGATCGATACATTAGTAAGATATAGTGAAGATGAACGATGATTCTTCAAAGGAGCAAGAGGTAAGTATCTGAAATCCTTGAAGAATTGGATTAAAATTTTATTGTGTGAGAAAAGGGTTATGCCATTAAATTAATGTTTAGAAGAGATTTGATGGGAGCTACACAAAGTGGAAAAATGTTCAGAAGAGATTTAGATTTAGGTGTTGGATACAATACTTTGTTCGGAGCATCTGATAGTGATGAAGAAGGTAGTGTTCTAAGAACACGTCTAGGTGCATTGCAGATAGTAAAGCACGGTATCGCGGGGATACCAAATCCATCCACTCTACCTCCACCATCACCTTCACCTCACACACCTACACCTACACCTCCACCTTCGCCTCCACATCCATTATTCAACATGTCCAATGCGATGAATATGCTCATATTCAAGGGTCTAGGGACAGAAGACCCTGAACATTTTTGGTTTGTATCATATGATTTATGGAAGTCTTAGTAGGTTATAGATGATGTTTTGAAGAAAGCACAACTAGTTACTGCACTGAAAGATAGAGCACTAAGATGGTACATTAAGTATTGTTTGGCGCATCCAAATGTAACACTAGACGAGACGAAGAAGGTGCTCAATAGTGAATTTAAGAAGCCTAAGTCACAAGCTTAGTCAGTAACTCAGGTCAAAGAGATCCAACGGAAGTTAAATGAGTCTGCATGGGACTTTGATCAGAGACTAAAGTGTCTACTCCAACAGGCTAATATGCAGATCACAGATGAGAAACATAGGGATTGGTACATTGCTTTGTCATTACCCCATATGAGGTTGTCTCTATCAAAACAGAAAATTGGCACGCAGGATGAAGCATTCGAGGTTGCTATGAGCTTGGAGGCTTCACCCATTTAGGATACGAATCTAGGAGTGCAACAAATTTAGTCATAGTTATCCCAACAACATAAGGATCCGGGAGCCACTGCCGTGGCGGTAGTCCCTGCCGGGGTCTGTCACAACAAACAGCAATCAATGTGTGGCCTTCATGCTGATGAGACATCGCATGAGGCGGACGTGTGCCGCGAGTTCCATGCCAAACCCATGGTAACTATTATTTTATAATAATTCCATTTTTCTATCTTAGACGAATTTTATTGTTTTTTTATCCTAATTAACTACAGTCATATATATTACATTTATAATCAAAATTGTGACCACTCAACTATAATTATGATTAACTATTGACCATGATAATTATAACATTTTTATCTATATTTTCTTAACCCTAGATCATGATCATTATAACGTTTTTAACTATATTTTCTTAACCCTAATCAAGATGATAATATCATTTTTATCCATATATTAGTTGGACTTCGATTTTATCTATACTCAATTAGATGTGCTATACACTAATCTGTACACAGGAGACAACCCTTATTTGCTTCGACTAGTGATTAAAGTTTCATATCACATTTGGGAATATATTGTCTCCCTGGGTCGGTTAGTGGGCCTTCACCTTGACTTTCGTGTCCCACTTTTGTTTCATTTTATTCTCGTTTTCTATTACTTATTTACGCTCGAGATTTGAGATTAGCTGATGTGTCTGAATGTTTCATGGATGTGCAACACATGTAACATGCATAAGATCTCACAATTTTTTTTGTATTTGTTAGGTAAGAAATTTCTGCAGGCAACACAAAAATTGCAAAGCCAAATGTGTTCATCAAAGTTTTTCAATATAGGTGTCCAAATTTGCAGAGGTCAAATGCCAGTATTCATGAACCCTTGTTACAAGCTAGCTATCCTTTTAAGTGTGATCGCTTGTTCCAAAATTTATTGATTCCACAGGATTATCACCAGCAGTTCAGTAAGTTGCGCGAGGTAACCACAGCAGGACCATTTTTGAAGTATGATTTCCTGTTCCAAAATTCATGGATTCCATAGGATTACCTGTGGCTCGGTAATTTACGCAAGGTATCAATGGAAATAGGGAGATTTAAAATATTCAATAATTATTTTTTTTTTACATACAAATGAGATGAATATATAATTTGACAAAACTTAAAAAAATGTTTAAAAAAATAGTAATTAATAGGAATTCAAGAAGCATTCACATTATGTGCATGGTGTCTTGGATAGATAGTGAAGAGATGTGTTGTTAAGGTATTGTTAGATGTTAAATCATTGTTAGCAGTTTATTTGTGCACTTTTTTCGAAAATCTATTTAATGTTTTTCACATCATATTAATGATGTAAAAGCTTAGTTTTTCTATTACTTTGTCTATTCGTCCAAAATTTTACTTTGAATGAAAATTGTAAAATTATGTTATCAATTAAATTTTATCCAAGAATAATTATTCAATAATTTTCTTTTTCAAGTTATGTGCAAAGTAAGTAAAATAAAGTTATTGTTTTAAGTTGGAGGGAACCTCATTATAAATTAAATAAATTCTAATTTTCTTTTTCAAGTTATGTGCAAAGTAAGTAAAATAAAGTTATTGTTTTAAGTTGGAGGGAACCTCATTATAAATCAAATAAATTTTCAAACTTTGGAGGATACTAAGAAAAGGAGATGAAGAGGGAAAGCGAAACACAAATGAAAAAAAAAAATAGGTGGGAAAAAAGTAATCTAATGAGAGAAAAACTTAAGGCAAATGCAATAATGTTTGTTTTATTTATTCATTTATTAAAGTATGTTTTTCTCATTTATTTAATGTAAACTCTAATGCAAAATTTTATAATAATAATTAGAATTGTAAATTTTTATTATTTTTTTTTTTTTTAAATATTTTAATTTCTTTCGAAATAATTAAATAAATTTATATATTTAAAATATAATTTAAGTAAAATAAAATGGAAAAATAAAACAATGCAATAATAATTAGGTAGTGGGAAACTATTGTCAACTCAAACTAATAATAACTTTTTATCACATTCTCTACTTCAAAGATAAATCTTCCACCAAAATCTAAAAAACAATGCTCTGCTCTCACATTAACAACAACATTATATAAAATTATTAACTTTGAAAATAGATCTTTCACTTTGACCAAATTTATGATAAGGAGAAAAGTAGACTTTCAATTAACCATATAATGATTTAGTTGGTCAACTCACCTGAAAGCTATAATTATAATTTTGTTCGTTTAATAAGAAGTTACACATTGTAATTACCAAGGAGGCCATTAGCATGCCATGAATCCAAGTTTCCACCACCATCACATTGGCATGGGACACAACATTCAAAGTATTGCATTTAAAGAACACAACAAGTGGCAGTGGTGGAAATGGGTGTATTATCCTGTGTGTAGGAATGTTCAACACCTCACTCTGAAGGATATACCACCACCTGCCCTTTGAAGGATATACGACCACTGCTCTTTTCTCAAGTACTAGTATTTCTACTACCCGACTCTCCAACCATGTTATCACACAATTCCAACCTAATTCCCTGGGTTCAACCATCTCATTACCTGCTCCTTCGAAGATATCGAATTCATGGGTGATTTATCTGAAAAACAACACACCAGATTAAGTCTCCCGGCCAACCGTGAGGTCAGCCATGGTGACAGTTCTTATATGGATTCTACATATCTAAACTTGATTACAACCCTGAAGAGTAATGTGGAAATAATCCGAACTAAATTACAGCATAACAAAATATTGAGAGAGGGAAGCAACGCTATCAGATAACCACCAAAATATTCAAATAAGCGAACCATAGAAAACAAAATTGCATTTAGTTAATTAACTCGTTGTGGGTCTTGGTTTAGATACAAACTTCAATTTCTATTAATTAAATTAACTATAATTAATAAAAATAATAATTAAATTAACTATAATTAATAAAAATAAATTTAATTAATTAAGTAAACACTTCTAATATTCCCAACAATTTTAATTTTCATTAATTTTTGAATTAATATATAAAATAGTTAAAAAATATTATTAGGTAATGCGCGATTTTCACAAAAATTATCCTCTTATTAAAATGCAATAAGTGTTAAAAGAATTTTAGCAAAAATAATGCATTTTAAAATGAAACCGTTTAAAATCATGACAGCAAA
The DNA here is from genome assembly GCA_000404065.3 of Pinus taeda. Lineage (NCBI taxonomy): Eukaryota > Viridiplantae > Streptophyta > Pinopsida > Pinales > Pinaceae > Pinus > Pinus taeda. Next base: position 4,403 of record APFE031060200.1, on the reverse strand, counting down.
AAAATTATCATATTAAATTATCAATAATATATCAATATACACTACAACTCGTTAAATTTTCAATAATATATAATATATTAATATATACTGTGACGATTAACTTATGATATATACCATGACGATTAACTTATGTATACGGTAAATAATTATAAAAATGTAACCAAAGAATAAATTGAACAAATGAAAGTTATCTTTTGAAGATCAAATTTACATATCAAAACAAAAATTATTATAATTTTAACTTTTGAAAATAAAAAGTTACACTATTTTACTTAAGTAAAATATATGTAATGTAGTGAATTATTACTTAATTAATTATTATTTGATTACTCTTTATAATTAGGGAATTCATACTTATTTTAACCTTTGTTGCCAAAAGTTTACTCTAATTAAGATAACATTGTTTAAAAGAAGAAAAATTCAATATTTTCTATATTATTTTTAAATTTATAAAATATAATATATTGTTAAAATTAAAAATATATTATATAGAATTGCAATGTAGTATATAGTATTTAGTAGCTTCACTATGAGTTTCTTTTATACTAATTATTATGAGTTTCATTTAAAAGTATGTAGAAAATTCTTCACTTTTTAGGGCTATTTTAAAGAGTAACTCTTTTTAACAATAATATTGTTTTACTATGGTTTTTATTTTTTATCTTTCTAATTAAATTAACATTTCTTTTTCATTATTTTAAGGATCTGTAAGTAAAGATATATCATGTCTAAAAGAAATATCTAAATAGAATGGGGAATTGAACTATTGACTTTTAGTAACAGATTCCATAACCATTATTTATTTTTATTTAATTTCAAAAAAAATCTCATTTTTTATAAGCACCCAATTATAAAGTCTTCATATAATTTACCTATTTCATTCATATATATATATATATATTATAGTATATATATTAGATATAGATATATAGATATATGTAACTTTCTTTTTATTTGTGTATTCGAATATTTTTTTAAATTGTTCATTAAATTTAAATTTTGAAATATATTATAATTATAAAATAAAGTTTAATTTATATTTATTATTTGGAAAATGAATGGATAGATGAAATTTGAGGGACATGACATTCTAGACGCCCATGTTTGGGAATCAAAGTTGAATATGCATCTACAAGTTTTAAAATTTACATAGATTTCACGGGCATATAACCATCAAGTGTTATTTATTTTATAAATGAGTGTTGTGAAAACATGGTTTCCAATGGCTCCCAATCAACATTGCTTTCAAAATCTTATCTTTAAATAAATGATCATAACTCGTTGTCTCCCTGTCATCATGAGTTCATTATATCCAATATCCTCCAAATTGCTATATTAGCTCATATCCATATCCTCCAAATTACCAGCTCTTAATACAAATGAAGATTCTGCTTCGATTATCAATAACACAGTGGCTATCATTCACCCCCAGAAGGATACTCCACTTTTCCATCTTATGCTAAGAACTACGAGGAAAAAAAAGTATTATCGTGATGAGAAACAACTTATTCTAATTAACTTTCGCATAAATTCTAATTGACCATGGCAGTGCGATTGCATTCATCTATAGGAAGATGGATGTATATCTACTATTTCCTTATATGTGACGATGATACACAACAAATAACAAAGTTATTTCAGGTAAAATGCAATTTATTTGTTAAAATGCTTTCGGATAACAATCACTAAATCTACGCTTGTAATGTTTGGTACCTCTTAATACATAGATCTCACCTGAACGTAAAAAATATTCTATTCTAGTTCCACAGTATTTATAGAAGATGAAATTCAGTAAAACTGCATATTAGTAATTACAAAGAGCTACGCCCAATTCTAATTACACATCATTAATACAGTGTGAAATTTTAATAAAACTGCTTATTGCTTACACATCATTTTCACGATATGAAATTCGGTAAATCTGCATATTACTTAAAACTACACCCAGCGTATTAGGATACGACTGTATATAAACACATGGAATGTTGCAAAACTTAGCATATGAAGCAATTAGCATGTATTTTCCCCATGCTCACCTTAAACAATTGAACCCTGTTTGAATGACCGAATTGGTTCTGCAAGGGGATTTATAGCCAGAGTCCAAGGAGCTGTGGCTGAATTATTAGCGGTCATAATATTATGCCGAACCCCTATAAAAGATAAATTACAGTCCTGTGTAAGTTAAACCAAAAAGAAACTTACGTTTCTCTAACATCCCTATTAACCATATTAAAAACAAAAAATTAAACATGCAACAATCCTAAACTTAACTTACGTTTCTCTAACATTCCTATTAACCATATTAAAAACAAAAAATTAAACATCCAACAATGACTTATGACTTTGTTGGCCACAAGGCCCATCTTTGATAACTTCTCAATTCAACCATTTAACCCTTTTAAATCAATGAAGAATATGATTGCGGTTAAGAAGCTTTCTTTGTTATAGGCACTCCTAAACTTAACTTACGTTTCTCTAACATTCCTATTAACCATATTAAAAACAAAAAATTAAACATCCAAAGGAAACTTTGAATTGAAATCAATTATTTTTATTTTTGGTGTGTGTTTAGAGGTGCTTTACAATTCAAGAAATATTGTGGTCACTCATTTCTAATAGTGTTGGGTTAATGGATTAAATCCGCGAAGGTCCCAAAAAAAAAACTTATAAAAATAGGGATAAATGAACATATTAAAAACAAAAATTTAAATATCCAAAAGAAACTTTGAACTCAATCATTTTTATTTTTGGTTTGTTTAGAGGTACTTTACAATTCAAGAAATATTGTCACTCATTTCTATCAATGTTGTGTTAATGGATTAAATTGGTAAGGGTCCAAAAATAAAATAAAAAAACTCATAAAAATAGGGATAAATTTGGTTTTAACCATGTTAAAAATAAAAATTTAAATATCCAAAAGAAACTTTGAACTCAATCATTTTTATTTTTGGTGTGTGTTTAGAGGTGCTTTACAATTCAAGAAATATTGTCACTCATTTCTATCAATGTTGCGTTAATGGATTAAATCGGCAAGGGTCCAAAAAAAAAACTCATAAAAATAGGGTTAAAATCGGTTTTAACCATATTAAAAACAAAAATTTAAATATCCAAAAGAAACTTTGAACTCAATAATTTTTATTTTTTGTGTGTGTTTAGAGGTGCTTTACAATTCAAGAAATATTGTCACTCTTACGGCAGGGACTACCGGCTGCATGCAGCACTTGTTTAATTGTTTAATAAAAGACATGGTTGGCAATGATGAGAAATTTTAAATAAATTTGGAAGCTCTGTGTTCTCTAATTTTATGAATATTAGTGAAGAATAATGACAAATAGGATAACAAATAATTGATTGACTTCTTCGTATTCGTAGTTTTCCCTATTAACCATTTTAATATTTTAAATTAAACTAGGTCACTTAAAACATAGTTATTATGTTCATGTTCTAACCATGTTCATTATCCTCACTCATTCTGGCCAACATCCTAATAACAAATAGGATAATAAATAATTAATTAACTTCTTGACATTTATAGTTTCCTTACTAACTATTCTAATATTTTGACTTAAATTAGATAAGTTAAAAATAGTTACTATGTGCATGTTGTAACCATGTTTATTATCTTTATTTATTTTTTTGACTTAGATAACTTAAAATAGTTACTATGTGCATGTTGTAACAATGTTTATTATCTTTATTTATTTTTGCCCATTTTATAGTGATAGGTTTTAAAAGGAATTTAATTACTTCTTCTAAAATGTTTTCATATTTTTTATATAAAATAAAAAAAAATTATTATAATTTATTATCAAATCAATAATAAAAATAATCATTTCTAACTGCTAATTACAAATTAATAAAAATAATCATTTCTGACTGCTAATTACAAATGCAAATTAAAAATATTCTCATATTTATAACACTCATTAATATATATTTATAAACTATTACTAATTAAATTAATCTTAATTTAAAAAATCACATGTTTATTATCATATTACAATTATATAGTTAAAAAGAAATAACATGTGGAGGCCACAAGTCTTTATGTGACTTCATCCACACAAAACTCTATTTATATTGGACAACCATTGCTTTGTAGGTTGTCGTCCATCCCATATTCATGCTAATAGTTGACTTGCCCCACGCAATCAGTTGGTAGGTTCTAACTAACATTTGGGTTTTTAAGTGAGTGTATAAGTTTTTTTTTATTTCATGTATTATTTCCTTGATCATTTGTACGTATTATTTTCTAAGTGATATATTTAGAAATATAGTTGTTATTTCATTATTATATTTGTTGCCAAGATATAATATAGCGTATTTAGTTTTTCATTGACTTGTTATTATTTTTTTTTCATTATTTTTTAATATCTATTTAAAATTTAACATTATGAAATTAA
>APFE031060195.1:0-11774 GCA_000404065.3 Pinus taeda | reverse complement strand
GCACCACAACCCCTCAAAATAAAATACCTCAAAGTTGCTCGCAATGAACCAAACTTCACCAAAATATTACAAAACATGATGCAGAGGGTGTGAAGTTTTATGCACACACCTTTAGGAAAGGATACCTCCGATACTTCTGTATAGTACAACTCTAACTGCATGAGCCAAATCAGACCTTTATCATTTTATCTTCGCCTTCTATTTCTCCTTGGGGAAGACAACTCCTTAAATGGAATTTCCTATAATGGACAACCACGTACTCTTAAAGTTTCCAAATTGTTCATCTCCATGAGACCTGGTATGTCCTGTATTCCACATTTTTATATCTCCAAGTCAATCAAATGAGTCAACATTCCAACCAAATGGGGTAGGTGTTTCAATTCCTGGCATCCATGGAGAAGTAATATCTTCAAACTCGGTAGGAAACCAAGCAAAGGTGACAACTCTTTCAACATAAGACTTCCTAAGAAAATATATTTCAAATTGCTTAGGCATATTGTTTTCTCATTGGTCAACTCTTTTAAGTTTGTACCCAAAAGATGTAACGTCTGCAAGGACTTTTGACGTCCCACTTAGGCAGCCAATAGTTCCATTTGGACACATCCTGATAAGTCTAAGTATTGAAGTGTGGTGATGCTTCCAAGTGTTGTGGGAAAACATGTGCTATAATAATCAAATACAAACATCTCAGGTATGATAGATTCCCTAATGAATTTGGAAGCTTCTTTAAATTTTTGCATCCAGACAGATCAAGGCTTCAAAGGTTCGTTAACTTTATAAACAATTTTAGAAGCTTCTTCAAAGTTTTGCAGTTATCCAAATCAATGGCTAAGAGTTTCGTCAAATTTCCCAAGGAATGTGGAATGTTTTTCAAAATTTCACAACTGGACAGGCTTACTCTTTGGAGATTTGTTAAATTCTGAAACAAAATGTTTGAAAGCATCTTCAAACTTCTACAAGCTTGCATAGAAATAGAATGAATATTTCATAAATTTTGAAAGGATTTTGGAAGTGTGTTTAAGTTGGAATCTCCCAGGTAGACGCTTTGAAGATTCTCTAAATTCCTAAAGGAATCTAGAAGTACCCCTAAAATTTCGCAGTAGGCAAGGGTGATTTCTTAGAGATTTGTTAAATCCACAAAGAATTCGAAAGTTTTTTCAAACTCTTCCACCCAGCTAGAGAAATATGTCGGAGATTTGTTAAATTCCCAAAGTATTTTGGAAGCCACTTCAATATGTGGGAGCTGAACATCATGAGGTGTTGGAGATTTGTTAAATATGTGAAGGAATTTGGAAGCTTGTTTAATATTTTCAAGGCAAAGAGTTCAATGAGTAGAATATTATTCAAGCTCCCAATGAAATCTAGAAGAACTTCCAAAATTTCACAGTTGTTGAGTGTGATTGTTTGGAGATTTGTTAATTCCTCATTTGGAAGCCTCTTCAATCTATTGCAGTGCGACCGACTGATTTTTTGGAGATTTAACAGACTCCCAAAGAAATATAGAAATGCCTCCAAACTTTCACAATCGTTGAGTGTGATTCGTTGGAGATTTATTAAATGACCCAAGGAATTTGGAAGTTTTTTCAAACTCTTAAACCTAGATAGATAAACATATTAGATATTTTCTGAAATCCTGCGAATTTTTGGTAGCTGCTTCCATCTCTCAGGACCAAACAACTCAAGGTATTGGAGATTTGTTAAATCTGTGAAAGAATCTGGAAGCTTCTTCAATCTTCTGCATCCAGTGAACGTCGAAGATTTTTCAAATTCCAATAGGAATCTGGAAGTACCTCAAAACTTTCACAGGAGTTGAGATTGATTTCTTGGATATTTTTTAAACACCCCAATGAATTTGTAAGCCACTTCAATCTGTTGCAAATCCAGAGGCTGATTCGTTGGCTATTTTTCAGATTCCCAAAGGAATCTAGAAGTCCCTCCAAAATTAGACACTTAGGGAGGGTGATTTGTTAGAGATTTGTTAAATCACCAAAGGATTTTGGATTTCACTTCAAACTATAGAAAAGAGATAGCCGACATGCTTGTCAATTTGTTAAATCTGTGAAGGAATCCAGAAGCTTCTCCAATCTTTCACAACCAGAGAGATCGATGTGTTGGAGATTTGTTAAATTTCCAAATTCCTTTAGAATAATCTCGAAGCACCCTTCTAGTTCTATATATTTCAAATAGCATACATGAAAAAATTTGTCAGGTAATGTTGATAGATCTATAGGCTCTGGAGGAAGATTTAAATAATGTTTCCTGAGGAAAATATTTTCCAGGTGCTTCAACTTCTCTATTGACCTTGGAAACTCTAAAATTAGAGTATCAAGGTAGAACTCCCACAACTGCAAAGATGTCTACAATGTTCGACCTTTGAATCATAAACATAAATAAAAGATACATAATTATTATCATCTGCTAGTATTGCATGTTCATTTACGTTTACTTACCTGAGAATCTTGATGCCATAAAATTTTTAGGTTATGCCCGTTCATTTCTAAATATTTTAAATGGTCCATGAGCATCCAAGAAGGACGCGAAGAGCAGGGACATTCATACCAAAAAAGCCATATTGTATTTGGTGACCACACCCTCCCGTTTTCATGAGAACAAAACACCCCTATTTTATTTTATCATAACAGGCATGGGGGCCCTTTTTGCATTTCATGTAGGCTTTGAGTATGATCACTTTATTTCCAGTATAATATTCTTTTTATTTACATATTTTACCTAAGTTTGATTAAGTTTGATTATAAACTTTGTAATAAGTTTTTCTAAACATCTTAGATTAATGAATAAAACATAGCCCCTGGGACCAAGATCTTCATTATTATTTATTAGTGGCTATATTTTTCAAAAAACTAGCTTTTAGCTTATAAAGAAGATGTGCCTTTTGATAAAGTGGTTCTAGTTTATTTAAGACTCACTTATCACATAATCCTTCTCCACTCACTTTTATTGGAAAAAACACATATCAGATCTTATATCGGATCTCAAGTCCATCATGCATACTTGCAAACAAGTGGTTATTATATCAGAGATATTGGAGCTTTGACATCGAAGGAACTCTTTTAGAATTATCCCATAACAAAACTCGGATACATATGGCATTGGCCCTTTATAATGATAAACATACATAAACTCTGAAATACATAAGTGATAGCCCTTTTAAAATATTTCGACATATTATAATAAGTATTATAGGAGGACCCTGCATGCCACATCATACTCCACTCTAGCATATCAGAGTAAATATAAAAATAGATTAACTCTTAGTTTAGATTAGATTAATATTATATTATTTTTAAGTTAATATTAGATAATAGGGTAGTTGGATCCCGAACAGGTGGTCTCTCGTAATGTTGACGGTGGAGATTTTTGTTGAGCAACATTTTTGGTGCTAGAAGGAGGCCCAAAATCAGCTTCGTTTCTTTAGAGATCTTATTTTTAAATTTTTATTTGATTTCAATGGCTCCTCTTAAGATATCACTTTGGAGTTGATTTACTGGACTTCCACCTTATTTGATTCCAACTCGGGTAACTAAACTCTTGTCAAAGGAGAATTTTAATGGTGAAAATAATACCGTTGCTTATGAACATGTTTATCAATTTATTTTAAATTCTAATCATTGATCTTGATGAACATTTCATGTATAGATTGTTTACCCTTACTTTGGAAGGAATAACGAAAGATTGGTGCAGATCCCTACCAGTTTATTTTGTACGCACTTCAGATGATTTTGTAATTCTTTTCTTACAACTTTTTAGGATTACGACTTTGAAATGGTATGTGATCAATTGGAGAATATTCGTCATTTTGAAAGTGAATCATTAGATAACTTTCATATTAGATTCAAATTAACTTGTTCTCAATTTCAACCTGATGATTTACCTCCATAATTTCAATTAATAGGATGGTTTGATAAACTAATTTTTTTCCCTTTCATTCCTAACCCATACGAAACAATTTCAAGCTTTATTGAATCGTCTTCCACTTCCATTAACATGACTGAAAAATGTGATATGGAGGAACTTGCTAATCATGATGAAGTTGTTGCAACCATATATGATAGATTTCTCTATTTAATTCATACTTCTTATAGTGTTAATGATAATTCAGATTCATTTTCACATGTTAATGTAAGACAATCACCTAACTTGGAAAAATTTGATAACCGATTGCAAGATGAATTTGTTGTCTTGAAATTAGAAAGTCAACAAACAAATCAACAAACACAAGTACCAATTGAAGAATTAGACAAAGTGTGCCTTGCTATAGAAATTTATGATTTCTGTCATGATGACCAACTTCAAAATTCAAGGCAACCCAATGACAATCTTCAAGTAAGCATGATCAGACAAACAAATAATAAATCTGAAATCTGTAATAGAGAGAACTCAAAGGATTCTACAAATAAAGAAATATTCAGGTTTATTGTTTCTAATTCTCATTTCTATCTTTATCCTGATATTTTTGTTGATAGAAATTGATGTCCTAGTTATTATATTTCAAAAATAAAATAAGTTGATACAAATGAATTGCCTTTAAATTTTTGACAGGATAAAGAAATACTTAATGATCATTCTTTCAATCTTAGGAAAAATGTGCCCAGTTCTTCTTCTTATTTTGATGTCTCTCATGGGAATGCTATAAATTTTAAGGAAAGTTGTGAAATCATTTATGACAAATACGTTGATATTGAGGATATTGATTCATCTTATTCTTCATTAAATCCTCATAATCAAAGTAAAATATCATTTGAAAATGAAGAAAAATCTAGTTTTAAAATTGTCCCAATAATTTCTCATTTTCAATCTTCTAATCATTGTAATGATTTCATTGCTCAAGATTCCATCCCGACTTATGATTCTTACAATGATTGAATTGTCTTTTCTATTCCCGATCCATTATCTCATGCACAAGATGATGTCGATAACCATTCCAATTGCATTATTTTGGCTAAGTATTGTAAAAAAAAAAAATTCAAACTTGTCCCAATTGTGGTATAACAATAATTGTAATTATAGTATCAGTAGTAATTGGTTAGAATTTTCTTCTTCTTTTATTTTTCAACACTTTGATATTCTATGTTGGTATGTTAAATTGTTTAGCATTGCAGACATACATGGTACATTAACAAAAAGGGATAAAATTGAATTTCAGGGCTTTATTTATGAACATCAAGAGCCATTACTCTTCCCATTTTGTTTGATTTTCAGCTCATGTCAATTTTATTTTTCTTCTCAAAGGCGTCACCAACAAAAAATTGTACTCTAATGTGTACCTTTACAATATGACCACCAATATAACACAATTGGTGACCTTTCATCATATGTACATAAAAATAATAATTTGATGCAAGACATTTCCTTTAAAGAAATATTTTCACAATCTGACATGTAATCCTTTTCTTTAGATCACTTCCAATATCTAACAAATATTCACCCATATTTTTATGATCCCATCGAGATTTGGTTGGAAGAAAATCTACAAGAAAGGGTTATTGTAAATAAGTTACTTCTTATACAGACATTAACAATAGTTGTACTTAATGTTTTTAGTTTTATTTCTTTTGATTTAATTAGATTTATACTTTTGTTACTAATGTTTGATGTCATGCAGAAAATAAAATGATTGAATAGCTACATTGGAGGGATGATTTCACTTACTCTTAGTTTTCTTTTTAAATTAGGATTAGGTGTAGGTTAGTAGAAGTTTAAATTGAATAAGAAGATGGTTTTGAACTTTGATTAATATATGGGAGAAAATCAAAATTCATCAGGTAAAATTATCATCGAATTCTTCCAGATACACATTTATATGTTCATCCTCATTTGGTTTGAGTTTTATTTTTAGTATTTCTTTTCTCTTTTAATTATTATTTCTTTCTTATATTTTTTTTTTCTTCTTGCGGGTTCCCATGGATTTGATTTATAAATTCAACTTTGCTGGAAACAAACATTTTGGAAGAACGATCATCATATGATGTTAGGGAGTTTTATCTTTTCTAATTTTGGATACATTTTAAATCAATTGTCAGTCTTATTCTTGAAATTGAATCTTTAAAGACTCACAAAATGTCTTTAAACAACACTTGCAAAAGCTAAAAACCCATGTCAAAACATTCAACAATAACTCTAAATCAATAACTATGCTTAGGAATAAAATTTTTTATTAACAAATCATCCTACAAGGTAAAATTAACATAATCTCATTTTTATGTTAATCCTCTATATTATCTTGTAAGATGTATCTCAAGGTTCATTCTCTTGATTGTTTTTTCTTTTCTTATTTGATAAGCATTTTAGGCTTGGCTGGATTATCTTTTCATTTTCTTTCACAATAAAATGGAGTAATTTTTTCTCTTTCAGCTTGGAATAATCATTGGGAGAGTAATTTTTATGCTCTATTTTTTAACAAAACCTAATCTCTAAGGATCACTTCAATGAAGATGATTTCGTTTATGTTCATTTTCAGCTTTCTTAACCAAGTAGAGTCCTTGGTTTGTGTTCTTTGAGTTTAAATATTTCCGTTATTGTTAATGAACTATCTTTAACCCCTATTTTTAAATAAAGTAAAACATATTTAACAACAATTTCTTAAGGTCATGAGTGATTTTGGTAAACAATTTTAGTCAAGTAAATAGTAGTTCCCTTAAAGATTTTTACTCCATCCCTAAGGAGTAGTATGCCACCCCATCTATTAAGTAATATCTATGCAATTAATAATAACCATAGTTCATACCCGGGTGCAGGTGAATTAAATGAAAATTTATGGAATTAATTATGTTTGCAGGAGCGTGGTCCTGCCAGATGTAGACTTGCGCTGTTCTCTAGGCTTATATCTGGCTCACGTCAGCTCGCACCTGGCTCAATTCGGCTCACCTAAGGCGAGACCGTTCCCACCTGAAAATCGAATTAAAGGCTCACTATGTCCGAAGCAAGGTTACTGTTGGAACAATCATGGCCTTTCGGCTCTCCATCCCTTTATCTATTCCTCGTCTTCTCGCCTCTGCCTACCCCCTGTCGCTCTTCTCTGTAGCAGGTCGATTTATGCCTTTAGTGGGTCGCTCTCGGTGGCTCTTGCTGTTGTGACTGCACCCCCCTTTCTCCAGTCTCAGGCCAGTTTATTGATCATTATTAGAATCCTCTTGGTGCTGTCTCATCTCCCCTCCAAATTTTCTCGTGTTTCTAAGCCCTCCCTTTGTGGCATCATCATTGTTTGGCATCGAATGAGAAGCCACTATGGTGGAAGTTGAGGGGGGCGGGGGCATTCTCAAAGGGCTCAATTTGTGGATCAAAATACGGCCCCTTCTTCTTTGCCCTTATCTCAGACGAATTCACCTCCTCCCAGCCCATCCCATAGGCCTTTCTCGCACAATGCGTTTCAGTCCACCCACTTCAAGTTCCAAAGCAACCTAAACAGGCCCATTATCTTGGCCAATGTCACGGTAATCTTTTCTCAAGAAAAGGCTTTGCCTCAAGATACAGGTTGCGCTCCAGCTAAACTCTCTCAGGGAAGTCATGGCAGAGAGGACAGCCAAGGTGATGTGCAGAATTTTGCAGACACTGGTAAGATGGATGGGCGTGGCAAGCAGCATGATAAGGGGGGTGGCCCTGATGACACTTAGCCGCCAAGTGGCAGCTCGCATGGTACCTATGTCTCGTTGGCCACTGCTAGTTGTTCCAGTGACACTCGTCCCTCGTCGACTCCTCCTGGCAGCAGTGGTGCTGGTGACGTTGCTAGAGATGAAGGGACTTGGTATGGCAATGCCTGCCTGGTGGTTGAGGAGCCTCCAGACCAGGGCATGGAAATGTAATGCCACATGGACTTTTTCGTATCTTCCTGGTCTTTTTTTCTAATGGTTCTTTTGGTTAAGCTCAGGCGACTTTTGGGATGGCGGTTCAGATTTCCCCTCAGCAGACTGGAAATTGGTTCTTTTTTTTCATGGCGAAGTGGCAGCCTGTAGCTCTTCTGTGGATATGGTTAGCTCTCTGTTTTCATGTTTCTGGTCTTGACAGCTTCAGACTCCTCTGATTATTTTGTTGTTTTTGCTTCCAATGTATGATTTCTTGCTTATGTTTCTAGTCCTCCCATTCTTGGGATGGTTTGCTGTGTTGAATGCTCTCAGATGCCTTTGCCTGAGGCTTCAATTTGTAATATTATTTTGATTTTCCTTTAATAGAATTAGCCTTTACTGAGAAAAAAAATAATAACCATAGTTTATAAAAAACAAAAATGGTCAATTGAAGGATAAGAGGTCTCATCACGAGCCCACCTACCATGATCATAAGTTCTATCATTGTGACATTACCATTAATGGTCACCAAGCCAAGGTAAGGGCTTTCAACCGCAAGGTTGAAAGACAAGAGGTCTCATCACGAGTCGACTTGTTCACAATGTTATATCTCGTGAATGGCATCATTGTTAGCTGGTTACGAAGCCAAGAAAGTGATCTTTAGTTGGCATTCAAATAAGTTTAAGATGATCTTTTGCAACTATGCATTTATTCCTAATAGATGGGACACTGGAACTTAAAAGGGTTAAAAGACATCCTTGTCGAGGCTATAAATGTCTACTAGTAGCAGTAGCCTTGCCTATGGTATGGAAGTTAAATTAATACTATGTTTTCTTGATTATCTTGTTTACTCGAAAATTGATGTCCAACTAAGATGATTGTTGTACATTTAAATTTACTGAAACATTGAATTCATGGGGTAATTTTTTTATAAGTTCATGAACGATAATGGTATATTTATTTATTTGACAACATATAATAGGGACAAAATGGCTAGAATATCTAAATTTGATCATTTAAAATCATCTAATTATAACTCCATTTTTAAAATAAGTTATGTATCTTTAGTACATAGATAACTGCTTCTCACCAGTGTTTCACCATTGTTGTTGTGAAAACACAACGCCCCCATTTTATTTTATTATAATATGCATGGGGGCCCTTTTTGCAAATCATGTAGGCTTTGAGTGTGATCACTTTATTTCTAGTCTAATTTGCTTTGTATTTACATATTTTTCCTAAGTTTGATTATAAACTTTGTAATAAGTTCTTTTAAACATATTAGATTAATAAATAAAACATAGCCCCCGAGACCAAGATCTTCATTATTATTTATTAGTGGTTATATTTTTCAAAAAACCGGCTTTTAGATTATAAAGCAGATTTGTCTTTTGATAAAGTGGTTATAGTTTATTTGAGACTCACCTATCACATAACCCTTCTCCACTCACTTTTATCAAAGAAAACACATATCTGAACCTTATATCGGAGCTTAAGTCCATCATGCATATTCACAAACAAGTGGCTATTATATCGGAGATATTGGAGCCTTGACATCAAAGAAACTCTTTTAGAATTCTCCAATAACAAAACTCCAATACATATGACATTGGCCCTTTATAATGATAAACATACATAAACTCTAAAATACATAAGTGATAGCCCTTTCAAAATATTTTGGCGTATTATAATAATCATTATAAGTGGACTCCATATCCACATCATACTCCACTCTAGCATCTAGGAGATATCATATCGTCGTTTGTGTTATGTGTTACCACTTAAAATCCTCGATCATTGAACGTCAATATCCTATAATCTACGAACTTCAATATCCTATAATATAGGAACTTTGATATATCCATTCCCCTAATATACCTTCTTTCTCCTCCTTTGATCTATGATGTCATATAATATATGACTTCTGACTTGCAATATCTTAATCCCACTCCAACCTTTGATTCCCTTCAATCGTCGATACTATGATATGATAGCCCTCTGATATTGTGATATGTCATTCTGTCGATTTAATCCCATCTCCAATATCCAGACCCAATAGGCATATTAGCATTGTTCTAATCGAAATATCGCATCTATTCCTGTATCACAACTTTTAAAATGGCACCTTCGGTAAGACTGAACCTTCGATCGTCGATTTAGTTACGGATCCAATATGGATTTAAAAAATAGTTGAATATGATTTCGCATCCACTCCATATTGGAACTTCCCATATCGAAAATATTTTATGCTGTCTCATTTTGAATGTTGCAATGAGAAAATCTCCAATGCCACTCTGTGTTTTCCACTTATCACTTTCATATGGGGTCGCTGTTATAATAATTGAAAAGTCTATTTTCATTGGTTTTCAGGGAAGCTTGTTTGTTTAGTTTTCTATTAATTCAATATTAGAACTAATAAGATTTGTTTGACTGAAACAAGGATATGAAGCTAGGGTCAATAAGGAGGAAGTAACAGTTTGATCTGAGGTTTCCAATCACTCTCTTCCATGTGATATGACGTAGTTCTAAAATGGAAAATTGTTGTAATAGAGAGTAAAAACGCCAACAACATAAGTAGAAAATCAACCCTTCAGCTAAAGAACAACACTTGTTGCAATGATTTCCCAAATTGTGCATGTTTTTAACGAAATACAAAACCTCCAGATTTGGTTGTTGAAAGAATTGGGGAAGATTGTTAGCTCTTTAAATCTATATAAAAACCCTTGTATTCAATCTTGTGAGGGGAGATCGTGATCATACATAGGGGGCTTTGTAATAACGCGATTTGTACTTTTGTACTATTGTAGAGTACAAAGAGTTTTATTATAAAGAATGTAGAGAAATTATGGCTCTTTTATAAAGGGACTTTGCACTATTGTAAGAAATTTCATTAAGAGTCAGAGCTACTCTAGGAACTGAAGTAATAAAACTTTGGCATGGTTTTAATTGATTCTTGTTCTTGTATACTTTTATCAAAATGAAGGATTATGGTCTCATTGCTAGAGATTCATTATTGATTCTGATATTTATTCTAAACAGTATTACGTTTCTTTGATATTATGCACTATTATTGTGGCATTGACATTCTATTGTTGAAAATTTATTAAAGTTATCTTTATAAGGTAGAATGAGATTAGAATCAATCTTAATTCATTGAAGTATTCCAGTGGTGACTAATTACTATTTTCATTCATTTGTAGGCTTGTTTTGATTTCACTTGTATTAGCTAATGTGAAATACTTCCTTTAATTAATACAAGATCGTATGATGAATTATATAAATTCCTTCTTCCCATTTCCTTCCTCCTTTTTTAGTTAACTTGCTCTCAAATTAGAAGAGGGCTATCCCATCCTATTTCGAGATAGGATTTCATAATTTAGAATAATTTTGCATTTACATCTTAATTTGTGTCAATTCCTCGCAAACAAATCATTTAATTGTGGTTTGATCAACCTTCAAATCGATCAAACCTTTGTGTTGATCTATTCTTTTAATTCACATCTTTAAAGATCAATATAAAGGAAATGTATCCTAATGTATTATAGATATAAATAGATTAACTCTTATTTTAGATTAGATTAGTTTTAAGTTAGCATTAGATAATAGGGTAACTGGACCCATAACTAATCAGAACCACCACTTCAACAGAAAAGGAGTTGCTCTAAGTTCCCGACTGGGTGGTCTCCCCTAATGTTGACGACATACATTTTTTCCAATCAACACCTCCTTATTATGCCTTCCACAAATTTGCCTTTACTTTCAAGAAGTTTCAATTTTCTCAGTTTGAGTTCCAGCTAGCTTGAATTTTTGTTCAATGGTATTTCTGATTTTGTGCATAATAATGCCTCTTCTTTTGTTATTATAAAGGTCCAACGTGTAGGAATCCTATTTCTACATACATGGGAAGAACATTTAAAGCATGTTAAGCAGACTCTAGATGTTTTGAAAAGAGAAAATCTTTATGTTAAACTCTCA
>APFE031060191.1:0-10173 GCA_000404065.3 Pinus taeda | reverse complement strand
AGGTTTTGTCATTTGTATCATCCAAGAATTGTTCATTTGTGTAATGCAAAGGAGGTTGCCCCCTCGAAGAGGCTGAATTCTAAGGTGTTCAACTATCTTTTCTATCTTTTTGTGAGCTGGTTTCATAACACTCACTATTAAAGATAAATTTCCCATTCCTATCATTAGTGAATTATTGGATGAATTGCATGGATCAATTTACTTCACCAAGTTGGATCTTCGTTCAGGATATCATCAAATCAGAATGAAGACTGAAGACATTCTGATAACAGCATTTAGAACTCATGAGGGTCATTATGAATTTTTGGTCATGCCTTTTGGCCTTACCAATGCACCTTCTACATTTCAAGGTTTGATGAATTCCATTTTCAAACCCTCCCTTATAAAATTTGTGTTAGTATTTTTTGATGATATACTAATCTACAACAAGTCTTGGAAGGATCGTGTTCAACATGTTGACAGGGTGCTCAAACTATTGGAGGTTAAACAATTATATGAAAAAAGCTCCAAAAGTTTCTTTGGAGTACAAGAGGTGGAATATCTGGGTCATATTGTATCTCATGAAGGTGTTAAGGTAGACCCTAGAAAAATTAAAGCCATTAAGGAATGGAAAATCTCCACATCCATAAGCCATCTACGAGGATTTCTCGGGTTGATAGGTTATTATCGCAATTTTGTTAAGAATTATATGAGAATAGAAGCACCTCTAACAACAATATTGAAGAAAGATGCATTTTCATGGACTCCAGAAGCAACAAAGGCATTCGAACATCTTAAAGAGGCAATGTGCCAAGCACCGGTCTTAGCTACGCCAGACTTCACAAAAACCTTTATTGTGGAATGTGATGCTTAGAAAATGGAATTGGTGCTATTTTATGCAAGATGCAAGACCCATTGCTTTCGAAAGTCGTCCAATCAAAGGAAAGTATTTACACAAAGCTATTTATGAGAAGGAAATGTTGGCAATACTACATGCACTTAAGAAATGGAGACCCTACCTAATGGGAAGACACTTCAAGGTGAAAATGGGCCATGATAGTCTTAAAAACCTTTTAGAACAAAGATTATCCTCTGAAGGGAAATAAAAATGGGTCACAAAGATGTTGGGTTATGACTTTGAAATCATCTACAAAAAAGGGAAGCAAAATGTTGTGGCAAATGCGCTCTCAAGAAAGGATGAGGATGTGGAAGCATTGTTGTGCGCCATTTCTATTATCCAACCAAATTCGATAAACGAAGCAAGGGATGAATGGAAGAATGATGAAGAAGTGTGGGCACTCATTCAAAAGTTACAACAAGATCCCAGTACATCTGATACATTTAGCTGGAAAAATGATTTGTTATGGTACAAAGATCGCTTATTGTTTTGGAGAATTTGGTATCTACAGATAAATACTAATTTCCTAGATAAGTAGCCATATTTAGAACAACAATTGAAAGCACTTCAGCCTTTTCCTATAAGCAATAGATAAGACAAAGAAGATAAGAAGACCTACTTTTAGTTCCACTTTCCTCTTGTCTCCTTTATATTGATCATGTCGCTCCTTCCCGTACTTAACACGCTCGAGAAGTACTTGTAAACATCAACAGAAGACAAAGAACCGATCAAAGAAAAATATCTATTGAATACATGTAAATGGAATCAAATACATTCACACATATAAGCATCATATAACAAGATAAGCATATGGGAAAAAGGTTCAAATACTTTATCAAATAGAAGAAGGAATTACAACCATCAACTCTAATTCGAAGTCACTCCTCCAATTTTGGTTCCATCCACATCACATCATAAGCATGACAATCTGGTAGCATAATAACACTTACAATAGTCTCAATTCTCAAAAACTAACATTATCTCCTTACAATCATCAAAGTCCAATCCCCTAATCACTTAGATGAGTGGTCAATTTATAGGAAGATGAAGGAGGTTTTGTCATAAATGGTGGCATTGAATGGCCTTCCATACTTAGAATTAGTTCCATGGAGGAAGGGATGAGAGGATAGGATGCAACTTAAGTCATTCCTCATCCATTTTCGAGCTCATAGGAGTTGATAAGTGATGGAACCTTCTAGATGACTCCAAAATATAAGAATATTCCCCAAACCTATGTTAATTTCGCTCAATCTCGCCCAGCGTAGGTGAAAGGAAGCCTAATTGCTTCGCAGAGCACCCTGGCATGGACCTAACTGCTCTACAACACACCTTTACATGGGCCTACCTGCGCTGGTCCCTCTAGAGGCTATTTGTGGATGTCTTCAAGTCATGAAACTATCTGGGAAGGAGGCATTCAAAGGGGTGACTTGTTTAGGGCATGTGGCAACTGAAATTAGGGTTTGATGAGCCCTAAAACATTGATTTGGATGATGGGATTGATGTGCCCAAATGGATCTATAACAGCTGCGCCCTAAAGCATGAAGTCAAAAAAATGCCAATGGTGAATGAAATGCTTTACGATGTGATGAGGAGGTGTCGAAGTGGAAGGTGACATGCATCAATTACAATACATATATCATGATATTTGATTTTCACATGAATTGCTGAGGGAAGGCATACCCATGCTCATCTTATAAACTTTCATTACATGTACATAAACAATCATCTGCAGATATAGACCCATGATCGGAATGACCATCAATGTAAATCCATTGTACATATGATTTAGTACTCCTAAAATCGCAGCCCGGATGGATGAAACTAGATTCGGGGTCTTCTGTCTTGTTCAATTGTTCTCTCAAGTATGAGTCTAACCATGTGAATATGTGATCTGAAATCGAACATGGGAAGACACCATCTGATTACAAGTCGATGATGTAAGCTGTTAACAGATGCGAGAGAAATCACCGACAATGATAATGATCCTCCAGGTACTGCAGTACATTCTGCATGGTGTGAATGGATGATTTGATATCGAACACCATACAAAGTCTTTTGATCGAAGGCCATTGATGTTAACCTATCGCTGGAAGCGAGAAACCTACCATTGATGTATGCAAACCTCAAGGTACTAGAGGGGTGTTTCTAAGTCAACTTCTTAGATAATGTGCTGATGTCGACAAGAAGCGGCTCGTCGCAAGAGGTGTAGGTTTTAACCCTGTACAGAAATTACTTGCATATGAATTCTAAAACACAAAAAATAAACAATGCGAGAGCATAACACATAAAACACATATACATAGAAATTTTTCCCTGGATCCTAAAATGGGGACTACCATCTTGATTTTTTATTATGTTCCTTTCAATGTTACAATACATATTTATGCATGCTGAAGCATCCAATACCGTAGACCGAAAACCATCGTGTCCAAAACCATGTGCGAAAATCATGCACAAAACCATAGGTAGGTCCACCCAACCTAATATAGGGTCCACAAACAAAATCTTCTGTTATTTGCACCCCTCAAACCCCCTGTGACCCCCCTGCTACGCAATCGGTGTAACGAAGGGGGGGGCCTCTGCCCCCCCTCTAACCCCCTAGTTAACTACGTGGGCTAGTCGTGAGAAGAATATAACACAACCCAACAAGAGGGCCTTGATGTATCCCACATCAATGACATGAAATGAGTGTAATGATTTTGGAGACTAAATTTGACTGACAACACAAGGTTCAGGAATGGCGTTCATGAAAATGAAGGTTTATGGTATTTCAAATGATGAATTTTACTGATTGAATTCTCTTGAACATATCAACAACACTGAATTGGTAGCATTGACCCAAAACCAAAGTGATGGATGGTATGATAGACCATAGGCATGATAACCATCAGGCAAATAACCCAACCCAAATAGTCTGAATGAATTGGCAGCATTGACCCAAAACAAAAGTGATGGATGGTGTGTTAGACCATAACTATGATGACCGTCAAGGAGATAACCCAACCCAAATAGTCATAGAGATGAGTTGAAAGTGTCATGTTCAAGAGTGACCTGCTACCATTTTACCCATTTTTCCATTTTCCCCAGTCATTTCTGACCAATACCTCTTTATTTTTAATCAAGCTTGAGGAGGATAACATATGCTTGTTGTATAATTCCACCCTTCGGGTGAATCCATCACTATGTGATGTTTTAATGAGTCTAGAGAAGGTGAAACTCGGTCTTGTCTAGATGGACAAGTTTTTCGCTATTTGATGTTTTAACGAGTTTAACGACAAGGATAACTCAGTCCTTTTCATGTTTATAGAGTTTGAAAAGGGACAAAAAGAAAACTCCACAAGTTCTTTTTCGTAAATTTGTCTCTCAAGCCCGAAAAAGCATAAAACAATACGAGAGAGAACCTATTAACCATGTTCGATCAACGTATTCATTTTTTGTAAATAATCTATCTCAGTCCAGAAAAGGGTTAAACTTATACTGAGTAGATGTCATTTCCAATCCATTAACGAGCTGAAAAGGAAAAGCGCTCGAAAATATTTTTATATTTAGAGAGTCTGAAAAGAGCTTAAAGAGGACTCCATTTTGAGGAACAAGTGGTATCTAGGATAGCAACTGGTTCCGGTGATGTTGGAAATTCTAAAAACATGTTGATTTATGTGAAGAGGCTGGGTAATAAGACCACTCATTGCAACTGTTCCTCAAAAAGGGTAAAACAACCAAGTGAAAGTGTATGATCGGCCAAGCAGATAGTGACGATGAAAGGAGAAAAACCAAGGCTCATCTGACAGAAAAGCTGATAGAATGGAAATCACGAGGGTTAAAATGGATATGGGTTCATTTTTACACAAGCTTGAACCATAGGGAACTATTCTTGGATTCAGTTTCATGTTTACACAAGCTTGAAATGAAAAACTATGCTTGGATTCAGTTTCATGTTTAAACAAGATTGAAAGAAAAAACGATGAGCCTTGGTTTTTCTCCCAACATGATGAAAGGGAGAGTCTCCTATAACCAAATGGAAGTCGTTGCGGTGAAGCAGGACAGTTATCCAACACCTTTTTGGCTTCGTCCAGATAGGGACAAAGGTGAATGGGGTGATTCCCTTCACATAACCTACAGGGAACTTAACTTTACCACTAGGTGCATGGCCCCCAAGCTTCATTACATTTAGGTGGATGGAATGAAGTTTCATTTATGAGACCAAGTGAAAGACTCGACTGGGATTTTACAAGATCTAATCAAATACTCGAATTGGAAATTTGCTCCAGGGGACCTTGTTTCCTTTTTTAATGAGCTTGACACAAGACAATGAACTCTGCTCAGATTCCTTGCTTCATTTTTTAACAAGCTTGACACAAGACAAGGAACTATGCTCATACTCCTTGTTTCATTTTTTAACGAGCTTGACACAAGACAAGGAACTATGCTCATACCCTTTGTTTCATCTTTTAATGAGGTTGACATAAGACAAGGAACTATCGTCATATTCCTTGTTTCATTTTTTAACGAGGTTGACACAAGACCAAGAACTATCCTCATATTCCTTGTTTCATTTTTTAACGAGGTTGACACAAGACAAAGAACTATCCTCATACCCTTGGTTCCATTTTTTAATGAGATTGACATAAGACAAGGAACTATCCTCATATCCTTTATCACAACTCATAAGAGGTCATGACTTCTAAGAGGTTCTCATCAGATGGGATAACAATGCTCTGGAAGGGATCCGTAGCAAGGAATCCGAGATCTGGTTCCACTGCCCCCAGTACATAATGTACAACATCACTGAATTGATCGTCAGTTGATGTAGGCATGGAATGGGTTACCACATAATTAGCCCGTGGCGGGGATGATACCATTGGTACAAAAGGACCACTTAGGGAAGATGGTTGACTAGAAGCCATATTTGGACAGGAAATGAAAGTTGGTCAACGGTGACAATTTTTCCTTCATGCAGGAAACAAATCACTCGAAAGAGTGTTGAAACAATATCTCCCATGTCATAAACATAGTCGCGCCCAAGATGTAAATTGTAATCTAAAGGGCCTGGAACTGCCATCACACTCAGATAAGCGATTTTTCCTCCCAAAGTAATAGGCAACTGAGGAAGGATCCCTAATGGTTGATTGGATCCTCTATTAAAAGCCAACAGATTCTGGGTAACAGGCACAAGTGGCGGCAAACCGAACGCTTGCCAAGCAGTAGAGGAAAGGATACTCACAGATGCACCTTCATCTATAATAGTGCCAGATGCAATCATATTACAAACCTGTACTATGATCTAGAAAGGCACATAAGAAGGAAGACGGAATCCTGCCAGCAAATTCCAATGAAGGAAGTGACCAGACTACTTGGAGGGGGTACTATAAGAACGGGAGAATTATCCCCTTGAGTTACGAGAACGGGATGATTTTCCTCTTGTCTTGGTGGAACAGGAGGGTTGCCTCCAAGCTCATTGGAATCTGAAGAAACAAAAACAACCTGAGTATCATACTCACTCTCTATGGGAAAGGTACGATTAACTGAAGGTGAAATCAAGTCAACTATTTCCTTGACCTGTTGATTTGGGTCAGGTATAGACTCATAGGATTCACTTTCAAAGAGAGTGGGTTTGATCGACGGTTGATTTTATTCATTCAATTCATCAACTAGTGAAGTATTTAGGGAGAGTTTCCTGTAACCATATGGAAGTCATTGCAGTGAAGCAAGACGGTTATCCAACACTTTTTTGGCTTCATCCAGATAGGAACAAAGGTGAATGGGGTGATTCCCTTCACATAACCTACAGGGAAACTTAACTTTACCCTTTTTTCCATGAACTTTACTGCCACTAGTTGATGGTGAGTCACTAGCATGATCTCTAGAAGTTGATGGCACAGGATTATTTGAACGAGAAGACCATTCTTCTAATATCTAGGGAATATCAGGACAATTTCGAAGAAGATGGTCTCTCGCACAAAGTTTGCATGGATATCGAACGTTGTGAGGCTTGACAGATGGTTTCTCATCAGATGTTGCATTCAAATCAATGGTTGCTTGGTTGCCCCTCTGCTGAATTTGCTTCTTCTTCTTCTTAGCCACCTGGTTACTAGTACCAATACTTTCACCAAGCAAAGAGGAAGAAGGGGAGGAAGAAACAACCGAGGAAGAAGACAAAGGGTCAACTTTAGGATCAACTAGAGGTTGATTTTGTCCAGTTGGAGGAGTACTCGATTGTGAAGAAATCACGACATTTTGAACCAAGGAGGTTGAAAACAACCATACCGGCAAGCCAATGGTAAGTCCAGGTAGGGATAATGTAGCCATATAAGGAGCACCAATATTTCTAAAAGGAGGAAAAGGAATAGGATTCCCATCAAAAGGAATTCCTTGATCGGTGGACTCTGGATTTGTACCATATGTTTCAACCTAAGATCAACTAAGGAGTGAACATGGAGGATGTTATCCACGGTCAATCAAATTTATTTTAATCAAAGTAACATAACAGAACAAAAGAGGGATAATCTAGGAAAAAGGTTTACCAAGCAACTGTGAACTGCAGAATACCTCCCGGCGAACCGAGAAGTACAGGCGGGCAATCTCCCCGAATGTTGTGTTCAGTGTATCACAATGTACAAGGCGGCTGACTCGGTTACCTAAGGATGGATAGCAACCTAGTTTTTTCCTCCCATATATACCCGAAAGTACGTGGAGGCCCAATCCGTATAAGCAATGTCTAATGCAAAACCGCACAGTGAGAGCATTCCCATATACTTTATGTACTGTAACACTGCCCTATATACCCGAAGGTATGTGGACAAGCTACGATATACTCACATACGTGGAATGAGGTATCAAACTCAAGATGTATTGCAGACAAGTTAGAGACAACTGCTTTGTTTTACGACACTGGAACACGTCTCTAGCCTAGAACCACCAAATGTTTTTCGTTAGGTGACAATGCTCCATTAGGTAAATTCAAATAAATTTTAAGTTGATCTTCCTTAGAATTTTCCTTTCAAGGTTCACCACGTGATGTATATTTGCAATTCCTAAAATGAAACTATCATGATAAACATTCTTTTCATTCAATTGAACAATGAAAACCTTAGCTAGTAGGGATAGAGAAATCACATCTTTGATAAAAAGCAAAGAGCACATCTAATGCAATTTCCCTAGCTATTCCTTTCAAGAATTAACAAACTATAATATGAACGATGCAAGTTTTTCTTTTCGAATCCCTTAATGTTATGATGAAAAAAAAGGAAACTAATGCACATATAATCAATCAATCTTTTTATAAGAACGAAGACTTTACAACAATTCAGTTTTAAAGGAAAAGAAGACTTTTACGACACTTTCTTTTGAACAGTTATTAATTGACTATAATCTAACTTTGACGATGGATTGATAATGACAAAGAAAACATTTAAGAAACATTAATCAATCAAGTCAAAGTAGGGTTGGAAAGAAGAAATACAAGTTGATTTTAGAGACATACTACAATCATTGATCTTTCAGCAAGCATAAACAAAAAGAAATTTGGAGGAAAAAACCCAATCCAAAGGTGAAAATTTTCCCTATGGTGGATCAGTGCAGGTCAAAAAGGGCCTAATTGTGTTGCAGAGCACTGTCTCTTACTCAAGGGTGCTCTGGATAGCATTGTCCCCTTACCAAGCCTACGTTGATTCCTAAGAGGCCACTCAAAAGTCATCTAACCTCAATTTTTTGACCAAAAACACTTCAAAAGGCTGAAATAAGATCAATGAAGGTAGGAAAAGTTTACTAGAGTGTCCTAGGATGTGGATAAGCTACTTGGAACAATGATCTTTCCCCAGTGGAGTCACCAATTTGTTTTGGAGAATTTGGTATCTATGGATACATACTAATTCCCTAGATAAGTAGCCATATCTAGAACAATAGTTTAAAGCACTTTAACCGTTTCCTATAAGCAATAGATAAGACAAAGAAGATAAGAAGACCTACTTGTAGTTCCGCTTTCCTCTTGTCTCCTTTGTATCGATCCTGTCGCTCCTTCCCGTACTTAACATGCTTGAAAAGTACTTGTAAACATCAACAAAAGACAAAGAACCGATCAAAGCAAAAGATCTATTGAATACAAGTAAATGGAATCAGATACATTCACACATATAAGCATCATATAACAAGATAAGCATATAGGAAAAAGGTTCAAATACTTTATTAAATAGAAGAAGGAATTACAACCATCAAGTCTAATTCAAAGTCACTCCTCCAACTTTGGTTCCATCCACATCACATCATAAGCATGATAATCTGGCAGCATAATGACACATACAATAGTCTCAACCCTCAAACTAACATTAGCTCCTTACAATCATCAAAGTCCAGCCCCCTGATCACTTAGATGAGTGGTCAATTTATAGGAAGATGAAGGAGGTTTTGTCATAAATGGTGGCATTGAATGGCCTTCCATACTTAGAATTAGTTCCATGGAGGAAGGGATGAGAGGATAGGATGCATCTTAAGTCATTGCTCATCCATTTTCAAGCTCATAGGAGTTGATAAGTGAGGGAACCTTCTAGATGATTCCAAAAGATAAGAATATTCCCCAAACCCTATGTGAATTTCTCTCAATCTCGCCCAGTGCATGTGAAAGGAAGCCTAAGTGCTTTGCAGAGCACCCAGGCATGGACTTAACTATTTTGCAGCGCACCCTTACATGGGCCTATCTGCGTTGGTCCCTCTAGAGGCTATTTCTGGATGTCTTCAAGTCATGAAACTATCTGGAAAGGAGGCATTCAAAGGGGTGACTTGTTTAGGGCATATAGCAACTGAAATTAGGGTTTGATGAACCCTAAAACACTGATCTGGATGATGGGATTGATGCGCCTAAATGGATCTGTAACACTTATACCTATGTAAGAATTCCCAACTCAAACAAAAGATTCTTATGGAAGTGCACACTTCTCCCTTAGGAGGGCACTCAGGATTTTTAAAAACTTACCACAGGGTTAAGAAGGAATTTTTTTGGGATGGCCTTAAATCAAATATTCAAAAGTTTGTGGCAGAATGTTTGGTTTGCCAACAAAATAAAGTTGAAACAATTAAGACACCAGGTCTATTACAACCTTTTTCTATTCCAAGCCAACATTGGAGGAGGTTTCAATGGATTTTATCACAGGTTTACCCAAGTCTGAGGGAAAGAGTGTCATCATGTGGTAGTTGATAGACTTACCAAGTATGCACACTTTTGTGCATTATCACATCCATTTAAAGCCAGTACAGTTTCTATTGCATTTATGGAAACAATTCAAAAAGCTACATGGAAACCCAAA
>APFE031060180.1:0-12712 GCA_000404065.3 Pinus taeda | reverse complement strand
ATATATATATAAACCAAAATTTAGCATACAAATTTATAAGACATGAACAACAAATTTAGAAGATCAAGTTTAACAATAATTTAATATAAAACCACATTGTTTCATAAATTAAATTAAGGATTCCAGAAATTATATTTAGTTATAAGAGCAGGGTAGCCATGAAAAACACTAGTTACACTAACAATTTTTATCACTCACACCAAACTACAAAAGAATTACATGGAAAGTAGAGAAATGAAAGTTAAAAGACACTAGAAGGTATAAACTTACATGCACATGAAACTAGAATAGTGAATGAAGAAAGTAAGGTGATATAAGAAGCGCGGCAGGTACAGAAGTGTGAGAGCAGAGAAACTAAGTAATGAAAGGAGAAACTAAGCAAAGAAAGGATGGATGGGATAATCTGAACCATAACAATCCGATGGATTGATAATCAATAGAAAATACTTTTAGAAAATTCAAAAAAAAATCACATGAAGAAAAGTAATAGAGAAGATTGAAAACAAAATTAAAATGAAAGGACTAGAGTTTGCTCTGAAAACAAAGATCAGAAGAAATATACCGGAATATTGAGTAAAACATAACAACAACAAAATAATCGAACCTATCCATTCAATTAATATTAATAAAAACATTAAGCAATACCAAATAACTATTTAAAATAAATTATATATATTAATAATTATAATAATAAAATATTTAAAACAAAACCTAATATACAAATTTATGAGATATTAATGAACAACATATTTAGAAGATGTGGAAGCGCAACAAAGTCTTGAAGCAATTTATTATAAACCACATCGTCCGAGAAAACTATAAGAGAAAGGCAGCCCTGAAAAATGGATTTCGAGGGCCAAGCTTATGGCAACTATTTTTTATAACTGACATGAAACTGCACCTAATTTATATACAGATTAACTATCGAGGAATCACATCTACACCATAAAAAATTGAAGTCGCAGAGAAACAAAATATTGAACACATTGGAAGGTTTAAATGTACCTGCAAATGAAAATACAACAATTTCAATTAATGGGGAAACTACAATGGTTTAATAAGCGCGACATGCATGGATGGAATAATCGGAATAGAATGGAATAGTGATTGGATGAGCAGGAACTATAGTTATGAGCGGAGAAATTACGCAAAGAATGGAAGCACGGGATAATTTAATAACCAATAGAAAATACTGTCAGAAAATTAATTATCTCAGAAATTAGTTATTGGCGGGATTGATAACTAATAGAAAATAATTTCAGAAAATTAAGAGAGAAAAATTTCAAAAAATTAAGAGAAAGAAAAATCATAGAAGTCTTGATTTCAGTCATTGCAAGGCTGCAAAAATTAACATAAAGAAAACTGAAATAGCAGTACTAGGATTTCAGAGATTAGAGGAAATGTACCTGTAATTGAATCCCTACGAATTATTGAGGAGGAGCAGTGAGTAAACCATAGCCGGCTCTTCAATGGGAGGTTCCTGTCCATCATAATTATACAACAGAAAACAATTCCATTCACTAATTTTCAAGGAAATAAAATAAATTCCATTTGTTATACGCAAACATAAGAAACTAAATGAAACTAAACAACAGAGGAATTACATGAAACTAAACTACAAAGGAATTACATTAAACCACATCAGGGTCTAAACAACAGAGGAATTACATGAAACTAAACTACAAAGGAATTACATTAAACCACATCAGGGTACACGAGTGGATGGAATAATGACGTGGCTAAAAAACCAACTGAAAATACAATGAAAACTTCAAAGAATATACCTTGTTCTTGGTTTGGTTTCAGCTGAGGAAACCACGGTTTCTGTCATTATAGGGCACAAGAAATTAACAAAAAGAAAATGGAAATTACGGTTTCAGCGTAACCGACTCTCCAATGGAAGGTTCCTATCCATCGCAACAATACAACATAAAATAATGGAACCGGTCCCCTCAATAATTTTCAAGGAAATAAAAGGAATTCCCTACAAGAGTGTTTTGATATACACGGAAATACATTGCAATGGCTGAAATGAAAACTACTCCGAAGTAGAGAGAAACAGAGCACAAACGAATCAATATAATATATACCTGAAATTAAAAGACCCAGAGAACTTAACCGCCTTTCCTCTGAAGCTGGGAAGTTGTTTGCGCAGTAGTGGATGATCCAATTGCCTCCTTATATAACATGATTGACTTTGCACATACTCACTTACATGACAGACATGTCACAGGCACACGCACAAGCACACAGACAGAGATGCCCAAGTACATATACCAGACCCACAAGACATGCATAAACATACCAGATCAGACCACACAGACACATCCGACAAGAGCAAAGGTTCATGACAAGGAAGTAAATGGGAAATTTCTGCGACCTTCGATACATATATGTAGGGTTTCTCTCAACGGATATATTGGCCTCCTTTTTTGAATAACGGTTTCAGAGCCAAATCTGTCTCTTCCACAAATGGGAGAGGTGGGAGAGGTGGTCTTTTTAAAAAGGCAGGCATAAAACAATCATGTTTTTCTTTCTTTTAATTTCCATTCATGATTTCGGTTTTTCAGTTTCTTTAATCAGTGCGTTTTATGATATTTGATTTAACCATTACTTTTCTAAATTTAGAATAAGTTTCACATGCCCTAGGTAGAATCTAATGATGGAGTAACCGATATCAAAATTAGAAATGGAATTGTTAGACTGATACCGGTTAGCTAGTGTAACATTTATTTAACGGATATATCGACCTCTTTTCTTGAATAACCGTTCCACGACAAATCTCCTATTTCTTCCACAGATAGTGAAAAATTTTAAAATTAATGTTACTATCTTTTAGCTATGTGTTCATTATGGTTAACTACTTGTTTTTGAATAATAAAAGCATTATATGGATATCCTTGGAAATTTTCCAACAGTGTATATAGGGTTTCTCATAATGGTTATATTGGCATCCTTCATGTTATATTGGCCTCTTTCAACAGATATATGGGCCTCTTTTATTGAACAACCATTTCCAAAATATTTAAGATTGGTCTACCCACTGTACTTAAAAAAAAACAAAAAATGTTTGCATGTTTTTGTTTTTTTTGTTTTTTTTGTTTTTTTTGTTTTTTTTTTAATTTAGAATTATGATTTTTTAGTATTTATTTTAACTCCTTCATTTTATTATTTTACTATGTTATCTAGTTTATTTTAATTCCTGCATTTTACCATGTTGTTTCTATTAATTTTGATTTACTATTACTTTTTCAATTTTAGAACAATAACCCAAATTGCTTAACACAATGTGAGTGACAATTCTTCAAAACAATAGAGAGTGACTCCATTAAAAGATAAAAGACCAATTCCCTAATATGTTGGCCTCCATTCCTTATTGAATTGAAGAACTCATATAGTGATTCCACTAATTGGGATTTGATTCCATGATATATGGGATTTGATCCCATAACATAACATATGGAGTTCAACTTGTTTATGAAAGGCTGATAAAGTGGATGATAGGGTAAGCATGATTATGCATTGGTACAAATCAAATTTTTTTTTTAATAGAAATCTCAACTAAATGAGCATCAATGAAACAAGTAATTGTTACATGATTAGTAATTTAATGTAAGAGGAATTTATTTTCAAATCTAATAGATATGATGCCAAATAATAATTTTATTGTAATAAATCTATTACTCATCCAAAGTAAAGTTATGGTATATATGAGTAGTTAAAATACATTATCCAATGGTATCTTGGAAAATGGATATTGTATGAGTAATCATTTAAATGGGATGTTTTTCTTAAGGGCTATCAAATATATATATATATTCTATGTAATTTTCTTTCATATGGATATGAATTTATGATCATTTTGAATATTCATTTAATGAGGATAACAAGGATGTGGAGGAACCCTGAAACCTAAGGCTTTAATGAATATACGATAGGATGTAATAATATTTTGAACTCTTGATCCTAAATATTAATATGTAGGTGTATCCATGGAAGAAACCCCTCAATCTATGAAGAAAGTCAAGCACATAACAATCAAGGGAATATCATTTAGGTGTGTGAAAATAAATCCACCATTTGCATAATATGAGTATTAATGGAAGCCATCTAGAAAGCTTTACTTCAAATCCATGAAAAACATATTAAATATATTTATAGTGTAGAGGAGTCAATACACAAGGAAGATTTAAAAACTTTAATGATATAGAAGTAGATCGTGAAGAGGAAAAATATGACAAAGGGTATGCCATTTATTCTTGTGGTGTTGTTATGTGATTTGATATTGTATATAATATAAAATATTGTATTCATAGGCGTATTGAGAAATCATAATATTAGTTATTAACTACCTTCAAAAATGAATGATGGTTCTCAATGTTATAGGATGATTTATTATGGCTAGAAAGTTATTTACTTATTATAAAATCAGAAAGAAATTTTGTCCTTCTATCTTGAGGAGGTGTAGATCCAAAATGAGTAAAGTGACATGACAATATAACTAATAATAATAGGTTTTCATCCCTTGTAATTGATATTGTTTTCTTAGTTAAATATGTTAATTTAAAAGTTGAGCACATTCTCTCTTATTGTCAACATTTAATTCTAGTTTTAAGATTTGTATAACAATGGGAATAGGTTGACCATATTGAGTTATGCATAAAATATTTTTTTCATAAAGTTAGATCTTAATATTTTGGATTGTATTTAGATTTATCAATAAATAAGATATATGATTTTTGTAGATCCAGAATGAGTAAAGTGACATGACTATATAACTAATAATAATAGGTTTACATCCCTAGTAATTGATATTGTTTTCTTAGTTAAATATGTTAATTTAAAAGTTTAGCACATTCTCTCTTATTGTCAACATTTAATTCTAGTTTTAAGATTTGTATAACAATGGGAATAGGTTGACCATATTGAGTCATGCATAAAATATTTTTTTCATAATGTTAGATCTTAATATTTTGGATTGTATTTATATTTATCAATAAATAAGATATATGATTTTTTATCCTATTTCTGTTCACAAACAATATTAATATTAATGTTGTCTTGTCCATGTGGAGAAACTATCAACCCAACCAAGAAGGTCCATAATTGATTACATTTGCATTTTGAATTCCCTTAATATAGTATTCATTATACAAATTAGGTTAGCTATCTAATTATTATAAGAATAAGTTTCATTCAATTGCCAAATCAAAAGTAATCCTAGCTTTTAAAATAGTTATGTTTCTTCCATTGTTAGTTTATGCATAAACACGTAATAGAGCTAGAATATCTTGATATCGTGGCTTGAATTCTTGGTAAAACCAATAACTGATGGTTTTGGCATATGTATCATTTGAGTTTGAGTAAAAAATTGAAGCCTACTTGCATGAATTGAAATTACAAGACTGTCCCCATCATTGCAAGAAGCCAAAGATTATGGTTCTCTCAAAAATCCCACAAGGGAATTTTGTCCACAAGCCAAAAGAACCTGATATGGCACACCCATTAATGAGTATCATTTCAAATTCTTCTCATTCAAAAGCATGCATGTAAAATTGAAAAGTTCATTGAAACCTTGGCTTCATTAAGTGTTGACCATCATTAGAAGTAGAAATCCTTATGATACTTGTTTGAAGATTACTTGTGCTATAGCTTAGAGATACACCCTTCTTCTTAACATAAAAATATCATGTGACCTTACATGTGACAAGTATTACAATGAGAAAAGGACCACATGTACAATTTCATTAGTAATCTCATAGTTGAATTAAAAGAAATGGCACAATGCAAAAAACATTGAATAGAGAAAGAAACTTTATGTCCAATGGTGAAAACCTTATCCATTTATACTCTTAGAAAATAAACTACCTTCTTTTACTGTCTTAACATCAAACATAGTAAACCATGGTGCAATCATAGTGTAGTTGATCAACATAGAGAGAGAAGAAAGAGTCCACACAAAAAGATGGTATTGAATAAAAATTTTATGATGTATGCCCTATCACCTCCCTTCAATTGTTTTAATAGAATTTATTCACATTGTTGAAATATATTCTCCTGAACAAAACTCCAAAATACCCCATCATAATCCTAGGTGTTGGATCAACAATTGATATAAATCACAAACCTTTCGCATGGGAGAGTTTTTTTCTCCTAGGTAGGTGGGACTACACATGGGTTTTTAACTAATGACCTTAACATCAAGAAGTGCCTTAATAGTACACCCAATAAACATCTATTCAAAATACCTCTAGGGTGGTACTATGTAACAACCCCCCCCCATTTATACGAGTAATAGTAATTAATATTTGACATATAAATAGGGGACCCTTTTAAATTTTTAGGCTTTGAAAATAAATGCTAACTCTGCAAATTTGACTTAAAAACCTTAAAAAAGGAACCCATGCTTGAAGCTCTTATCGCAAATTGCATCTCAAAGTTTTCCATGTAACAATTGTTAACATTCTATCGAAATCTCGAAATGCGATATATGATGACGTCCCCGCTGTGATTTCCAGATCACCACACTTTAATAACACATGGTCACACTTCGAAAATCACAAATTGATGGAGCATTCCATTGTGTCAACCCTTAAGAATTTGTGAAATGTGATATTGCGATTCTCGTAATCACATTTCTCATTAACTTCGAATAACGTTATATGGCAATGTTTGAAAGCTGTGATGCGCAAATAAAGTGTGAAGCGTGGAGAAGTTACTGAGTTTTAATGTAATAATGAGTGGTTTGATAGAGTAATTAATTCCTCAAGGTGAGGAATTGATGTTTTCAAGTTATGGCTAGTTAACACTGAAATCTCATGTAAAGTCTTCCCATGATTCAAAGTCATTTCAAAGAACTCTCTTCCTTAATTTCCCTCCATTGTGTGTGCTAATATATCTCTTTCACTTCAAGCAAGCCTCAAGAGAAATGTCATTGCGAAAGGTAATGCAAAAGAAGAAGAAGTAGAGAATTACAGAGTCTGTTATATCAGAGATGTCACCTATATTCGCTGATGAGGAGTGATGGCATGGGAAGTCATATACAACAGAATCGAAGATAAGCGTCCTAAAATTATTGTCATAGAGGCAAAAAATGAATCAATAAAACCGTTGGGGGTCCAATTCAAAGATGTTGCTTACTCCTTCCTTCACAAAACAGGAGCCAGAGCGAAAATACTCCCATACACTCATATGATTAGATGGATGGTCGAAAATCTCAGTATTGAAGACATGCAATTCATGAACTCGAAGATGGAGCTAATGGGGTCCTTCAAAGCTGAAGAACTGAAGAAAATTGAAGAACCTTTCGAGATGATCCATGGTTGCAGGGTCCTAGAGAAAAAGTTCAAATATGATAAAATGAGCATGTATCTCATAGATTCTTTGGAAAACCCCTAAAACTATGCAACTTCTATGTTATGTAGGTTATATGGCTTACCTAATAATACCAAGTTTTCCATAGAATGGATTCCTTTAATTAATGCTTTTGTCAATTCCCACACAATGAATTGGCCCACTATCCGATTTGATAACCGAGCTACTGCTATTTCTGAGTACTGTCAAAAGAGATCCACCTCCATAGGCAACCTTCCTCCATTTTATTTCAGTGCCTATATCATGGATGTCATCTGTTTCTATACTAAATTTCCAATCAGGGGTTGGAAATGGACTTTGCAAGACCCCTACCACATCTATCTCAACCACAAATAGATTTGGGAATCCCATTATATACCCCATTTTTATAAAATATGTCATGGTCTCATTTTACCATTACATCAATTTATTTTTAATAAGAAATTCCCCATGGTTTCTAAAAAAGCTACTACAAACCTTCTCGTAGTAGCCAAGTATTTTGCTGAAGAATGGTTTACATATATAGGAGCTTTTGGTATTACAGGGAACCCGCATGTGCTCCCTTTGTATGTCTCTGACAAGACACTAGTAAGAGAAATGGCTCACTAGACTGTGGGAAAATACCTAACCAAGACCATAAAAGATAACAAAAAGTCATTATGGCCATCCTTTCCCATTCAATTTTGATCTTTTTCATTAGAAAATTTCAACCATGCAACCATGGAATCACTAAGCCTAGAAAGCCTCATGCTCCATACTGAGGCAATTTGATCCAAACAAAATAGCACATAATATTATTGCAGTAAAGGTTAATCCCTTTAACAATGAGGCTAATGATTATTAGGATCTTTGACAATTAGCTTAATCATTCAAACAAGCATTGGAATGGGCAAAGGATAATTTGAGTCATGATAATTTTCAGAAGTTTCAAGAACTCGAAAGTCAAAGGCTCGAAACAATTCCATTGCATTTGTTAAGGGCTGAGGACAAACCTACTTCCAATGTAACTATCAACAATGAGGGACCAAATTCTCGCATAGAGTCTCAAGTGGATACAAGGAAAGCATAGAATATAGGGAAAGTGTAGGACACAGAGAATACAGTGGAAGGGAGAAGAAGGTCTGTCGAGAAACACGTCATAAGTGGCCTAACTAATGATATTGGTCCCGAAGTCAAAAGCAACAATTTGGACCAATAATGGGATAAATTTAATAAAAGGCTACAATATACTCCTAAGACAATAGATGCCAAAGAAATCACAAAATATCAAACTCATCTAAAAACTCAGAAAACTATAGAGTCTAAGTCAATGGTTGAGAAAGGGGAAAGTTCACAACATACAAAAATCATTCTTGCATTGCGCACATTAGAAATTATCCTAAAGGTAACTGAAATTCCTTGTTTAGATGTGTTCTACAATCCACTGCATAAGGCTATAGTAAAAAGGTAGAGGAAGAGAAGGAGGGTGGAAACACCTCAAATCCGAGTAGGGAATGAGCCGATGGACATAGTTTAGAAGGATATTCCTTCCAATCCTGCTAAAACTTTGACAAGACTGCCGTAGTTTACAAGAGCATAACTGTGGTTCTTTATTCTTAACTGAGCCTTCTTCTTGGCAGCATAAAAATGGACTAAGTCTGCATTTATGATTTGTCTAAAATACTCTAGGGCAAACAATCTCATGGGCACATATTTAGGCACCTTGAAAGGGAAAAGTTCACACCCGTACATTCTGATTTCTGTGTAATTTTGCTACAGGTACGAGTCACCTATCCTGTACTGCATGGAAAGTTGGAGAATATTCTTCATCTCACCAGTGAGTCTAGGAGGGGGAACTCCCATCAACAGATTGGATGCTGGATGTACAAACCAATCAATGAATTCATTATAGGTATAAGGAGACTCTAGAATTTTATGAAATATTGAGGCCCAAAAGGTCACAAACCTTCGATTTCCTTTTGAGTCCAATTTCCTGATAGGGAAAGGAAAGTTGTTTGGCTGATGATATAACAAAAAATGGTATATAAAATATGTGTATTTGAAAACTCCTTCCCTATCGAAACTCATGAATTGATCATGGATTTTATTGATATGAAAGTGGCATAGTCATACTTGATAGTAGGGGGTTTTCGAGGAGTAAATATTGACAACAAAACTAGAGTAATATCATCAACATATTGACTCGTATTAAATCCCATTATCATGGATATCATGTCAACAATAAGTCTACTAGTTTCAGTGAAAAAGGTCTGCAGATAGGGAGGTGGGGCAGTGGATTGGTAGTTTGATAACATAAACATCTGAGCAATGTGGGTTATCTCTGATTTGGGCAACTGAGGAGCTTTTTCAAGTAGATATCCTAGCGAAAGAGGACCAAGGGGCTAAGTGGAATGGAACTATATCATTTCATTAATGGACTTAGCAGTTATGGGAAAAAGAACATTTTGGGATGGGGGCATAACTGCTCTATGGATAGGGTCATAGTTGACACAACATTGATGAATGATATCTGGGAAAACATGAATTAAGGGGAGGAAATACATGGGAAGATTGGATTCCCATAGTCCAAAAAAGTTAGAATTATTCAGATGACTATCTATGATTTGGCAAAAGATTTTAAGATGGTTACCATCACTAGATAGGTCATTTATCTGGAAATATTTGTCGGCGACGGGTCAATAATCTAAGTCTTTATGGGGCGCGTTCATGGGCATGACATAGATGGGGAGGAAATAGATAGGAATATTTTAAGATGGTTACCATCACAAGATAGGTATTTTATCTGGAAATCTTTGTCGGCGAGGGATAAATAATCTAAGTCTTTATGGGGTGCATTCATGGGCATGACATTCAGGGCTATGGGAGATTCCATATTTGGTTCTTGTGTATTCAAATTGGAACTCAGACTTCTTGTGGGAAAAATGGAATAAACAGTTGGTTTGAGGTCTCTTTATGGCAATTAAAAACTATTTTTAACTTGAATTTGAATTTATGTGGCAGAATTCCCAATGGAAAACCGAAATTGCAGGGTTTTAGGGAAAAAATGGATAAATTCCTGGATTAAGGAAGAAAACCATACAATGGTAGGTTGGTTGACAGGCTGCAAAGCTCGTACCATATTCTTATTGGTCAGGTGGTGGTTGAAAAGCTGGAACAGTGGATTCGGTCATTAATTTTCATGGAAACTCGACGCAATTCATTACAGCGAAAATGATGTTTTATCGTTCTTTTAACGAAATTTGGGTTGGCGAGATTTTTTTTTGGCATTTATTGGACAGATGACATCACCGTGATGGGACGTTTTGTCGTTACGCAGAGGGTGGTAAACGGTTTACCTCACTGCTTTTGGGGTCAAGTGGTATCGGGTTGGGGGGGAGTGAGCATATGGAGCAGGCGACGCATGGCGAGGGTACGGTGGAAAACTGCCTAGCTCAGCCTACTTTACCCTAGCCTAGCCTACTCGACCCTAGCTTAGCTTAGCCTACTCTAACCTACTATGCTACTCTAGACTAATCTACTCTAGCCTAGCTCAGCCTAGCCTACTCTAAAATAGCCTAGCCTACTTTACCCTAGCCTAGCCTAGCCGAGTCTAGCGTAAGCTATCCCTACCTAATCTAACCCAGGCCTAGTTTACTCTACTCTACTCTAGCCTAACCTAGCCTACTCTACCCTAGACTAGCTTAGCCTAGTCTAACATACTATCCTACTCTAGCCTAATCTAGCCTACTCTAGCCTAGCCTAGCCTAGCCTAGCCTACTCTAGACTAGCCTAGCCTAGCCTACTCTAGACTAGCCTAGCCTAGCCTACTCTAGCCTAATCTAGCCTAGCCCACTCTATAATAGCCTAATCTAACCTAGTCTACTCTAGCCTAGCCTAGCCTACTCTAGCTTAGCCTAGCCCACTCTAGCCTATCTTATTCTATTATAGCCTATTTAATTCTACTCTATTTGATTCTACTCTACTCTACTCTACTCTACTCTACCCTACTCTACCCTACCCTACTCTACCCTACCCTACTCTACCCTACCCTACTCTACCCTACCCTACTCTACCTCTACCGTACGCTACTCTACTCTACTCTACGCTACTCTACCCTACTCTACTCTACTCTACTCTACCCTACCCTACTATACTCTACTCTACTCTACCCTACTCTACCCTATCTTACTCTACCCTACTCTACCCTACTCTACTCTACTCTACCCTACTCTACTCTACCCTACTCTACCCTACGCTACCCTACTTTACCCTACCTTACTCTATTGTACCCTACTCTACCGTACCCTACCCTACCGTACCCTACCGTACCCTACCGTACCGTACCCTACTCTACCCTACTCTACCCTACCCTACTCTACCCTACTCTACCCTACTCTACGCTACCCTACCCTACCCTACCCTACTCTACCCTACTCTACTCTACCTGACCCTACGCTACCCTACCCTACTCTACCCTACCCTACTCTACCCTACCCTACTCTACCCTACTCTACTCTACCCTACCCTACTCTACTCTCTACTCTACTCTACCCTACCCTACCCTACCCTACTCTACTCTACTCTACTCTAACCTACCCTACCCTACCCTACTCTACCCTACTCTACCCTACCCTACCCTACCCTACTCTACTCTACTCTACTCTACCCTACCCTACTCTACCCTACTCTGCCCTCCCCTCCCCTACCCTACCCTACCCTACACTACCCTACGCTACTCTACCCTACCCTACCCTACGCTACTCTACTCTACTCTACGCTACTCTACCCTACTCTACTCTACTCTACTCTACTCTACCCTACCATACTCTACTCTACTCTACTCTACCCTACTCTACCCTTTCTTACTCTACCCTACTCTACTCTACCCTACTCTACCCTACTGCTACTCTACCCTACCCTACCCTACCCTACTCTACCCTACCCTACTATATATTTACGCTACTCTACTCTACTCTACTCTACTCTATGCTACTCTACCCTACTCTACTCTACTCTACCCTACTCTACCCTACTGCTACTCTACCCTACCCTACCCTACCCTACTCTACCCTACCCTACTATATATTTACGCTACTCTACTCTACTCTACTCTACTCTATGCTACTCTACCCTACTCTACTCTACTCTACCCTACCCTACCCTACTCTACTCTACTCTATTCTACCCTACTCTACTCTACTCTACCCTACTCTACTCTACTCTACCCTACTCTACCCTACCCTACCCTACCCTACTTTACCCTACCTTACTCTATTGTACCCTACTCTATCGTACCCTACCGTACCGTACCCTACCGTACCCTACTCTACCCTACTCTACCCTACTCTACTCTACCCTACCCTACCCTACTCTACTCTAC
>APFE031060173.1:0-20353 GCA_000404065.3 Pinus taeda | reverse complement strand
CGCAGGCAAAAGTGAGAGAAAGTGCGGAACCAGAGTTACATTGCTTTTTTGATGTCTTTCTCTCATTTCTAAAGCTTGTTCTGAAGAGCTGAGGTTTGAGAC
This sequence comes from Pinus taeda, assembly GCA_000404065.3. Classification (NCBI taxonomy): domain Eukaryota; kingdom Viridiplantae; phylum Streptophyta; class Pinopsida; order Pinales; family Pinaceae; genus Pinus; species Pinus taeda. The sequence continues at coordinate 20,251 of APFE031060173.1, read as the reverse complement.
TTGCTTAGGAAACTAGCATAGGTGGTGATAGACCCATACCGACTGCAAATAATCAAGGTGATGATATTTTTGTGTAACACACCCACTATTGGTGCACAAAATTCTAACCAACCCGATATTTGTTCTGCAGTTGGCTAACAAACCCAATTAGCACTGAGCCTTTTTGTGTCACCCACAGAGTGGATGGTCTCACCCAAGGTTCTATGGGGGACTGTTGGAACCAGGTTTGAAAATTAGATGAGATTACCAAGGTTCTATGACACTAAGACTTAGGATCAGTGTGAACGGGTATAGATATTAGACATTCATACACTTCACAATCATTTTATGATTAGAGACTCTGCGGGACTTCATGATTCTATGTGCAATTTAGTTAGTGCATTGTTACATGTCTATGTTACTACTATGACCAAAGTACTTTGTCTCTCTCATATCAACCTTTTTGACACTAGAAGTGTGACTCATCATTCAACCAATATATGAATAAAAAGATAAAACTATGAAAAGGCTATCGACTCCCTCAAGCATTCATGACATTAACAGACACTAGTTCACATTATATCACTAAATAAATCCCTCCTCTCCTTTTCCCATCATCTACAAAATCCTAACCATCAAATTTATTCATACGTGTTGTTCTTGATGGATGGTACTACCTCCTATGCATGATACCTACCTACATTACGTCTTTCTCTTCTACGCCAGTCCTTATTACTGAACGCCAGATACTTCTCCTCACAACACTATCTCTTTTGTGTAGTCCCCTGCATCAACATTATATATATATATATATATTTTAAATTTCATCCTCTAATAGGCCCCTAACACAAAACTGTGGCTTTTCACAAGCCACCCAGTCCTTCTTCTAGGAACATAGATTTTCAGCTGCGGCTTTCTTTAGCACCTATAAGGAATTCTCCTTTGCCTTGATCTCAGTTCTCATATCTTCCTCTTTGTTGATAACCCCTTGCACAGTTTTGGTGGTTGGATCCTCAGTGAAAGCACTAGTGTCCTTGCTGTTTGCTTGTCACACTGTTATCAACGACTCACTACATTTATTTGTAACCTTCAATGCCCAACATTGGAGATTGGTTGACTATTTCTTGTCTTCTTAGAGTTGTTCACTCTATTCACTAATTCGTAGCTTTTCATGTGCATCCTTTCATTTGTCGATGAAGCTCATCACACCCATGCTTTTCTCAATTTCATGTACCCATTCCTCAAGCTTTAGGATATAATCAACTAATTTTGTAGTGGTTGGAGCTTCTAATAAGTTATTCCGTAGCCCATTTAACTACTCAACCATAATATGACAACACTTTTTGTATTTAAACAACTACTAGTACTGCTCTCTGGCATGCTGAACGAATTTTCTATATTCACATTCTTCTTGTGGGATTGGTGGCTTTGATTGTGTCTCCAATTTTGTCACCTATGCCTTGAAGCCCTAAATTTCATCATTGATCTTGCCTGTCTATTATTTAACTAGGGTGGTGTCCTCAACAAGACCTCCCATAAGTTCTCCATAGGATTTCCCTAAGGTTGTGCACCAATATGCTTCATCTTTAGCCCGCTTGTTCCTTATTCTTTTTGAATTATTCTTGGGCACTCTTTTTCTAATATAATTCTTCTTGGGTTACTGCCAAACGATCATGAAACTCTTGCACAGAGCTATGCTGCAACTGATCCAGGTTATCCAAATTCAACTGGGACAATTCTAATTTGATATATGCAGTGTCCATGATGTTCTACTACTCTCCTTTGTCCCAAACCTCCACATCTCTATTGGGAAAATAGTGTAAAATTTGAAACAGGAACTCATACAATTACCCGTTTCGTTGAGGTAGCAAAAAAGTGACCCGATTTTGAAAAGTGGTGATGTAGAATACACATATTTTTTTGGCATAGTTTTTGACACTTCAAATATTTTTATGTACATTAGTTTTTAGAATGTTAGTGATTTGCATGCTGATTTTAAAAAGTGTTTATTCTGCACTAGGGCCTTTTTTTAAAAGACTTATTTTTTGAGTTTAAATTTTCTAACATATTAAATGTGAATACTTATTTTCTAAATTTAACAATTTTTGAAGTGATCTTTCTCATATATATAATATATTATATTTTATATATATATATCGTATTATATTTTGTGTGTGGTTTTTTTGCATGTTACGAGAAGAAGTTCGATATTTATAAAGTTTCGTATTCTACATATTTATATATCGTTAATTAATTTTTCAATGCACATCAAATTGTCTCTAAAAAACAATAATTTTTAACAATTGACATAAAAATAACCATTTTGAACATAAATATAACTAAAAAATTACACATTTTGATAATGTTTTTGCTAGAAATGACATGTCAAATTCACAATTTTTATAAGAAAAATTTAACAGAAAATGGTTAAATAATAGGTTTTTGTTTTGTTTTGTTTTTTTTTAAATGAATTTCATGTCAAAAAATAATAATAATCATTGTTTTTTCAAAAAATAATGATTCACATAAAAATTAAAGCGAAAATCACATAATACAAATATTGAACACATAACATTATTAATTGAATGCTTATTCTTCTCATAAAATATCAAAGTCAAAACATTACAAGTATAACTAATTAATAGTTACAAAAAATAAGCTTGATTTCCAAGCATAACTTAAATTTAGTCAACAATATCACGTAATCCAAACTCTTCATCCTCTAGAGTTTCATCATTGTCTTCTTCCACAATATTTTTTGCTTCAATTTTCTCATTTTGCTCTTCTAATGGATCTTTGATGTCTGTGAATCTCCCAATGTATGCCTTTCCAATCATTCCATGTAATGGTGATTGTGGTTCCTTTTTTTTTTTTTTCCACAAGTGATTCACTAAAATCCCCTTTCTTCAACGCAATTTGTTGCATTGCATCTGGAAGAAATTGAAGATCATTAATTATTTGCTGCATAAATTTGCACTGTACTGGATCTTTTTCAATGGCAATGCAATTTCTTCCTTTTTATAGGCAACATGCTAGTGTTGTACCTAATTATCAAGCACAAAAGAAATAATGAAGTAAATTAATATAATGACATATAAACTAGGAAATAAGATATTGAAATTCAATTCTATATAATAAAACTTACCTGAGCCAGAAAATAAATCCATAACCCAATCTCCTACATTTGAACATATGTCTATAAGATAGTTAATCAATGACTATGGTTTTTGATAAATGCTAACTATCTTTCATTTTGCTTCTTTGTCTTCATATGTTAGTTTTTTCACAACAACACCATAAAATAGTACTTGGCTATGACTCTTTCTATCTACCCGATTAAAAAGCATAGACATATAACTATCATCTATTGCCCAACTATCAATATGGATGAACTCACAGTCATTTCTAAATGGTTGATCTTCACGATTAAGAAAATTTGACTTTTGCCTGTAACATGAAATAGTAAAATTTCAACTAAATTGTACTAAATGAATTTTTTAACATTAATCAAACATACATTTTCAATGTCTTACCATGTAAGCTGCATCCTTGAGTTTGTTTTCCCCTTGAAGCTTGACAATAACATTGCCAATTGTATGTCTGAATGAAAAGTCACAAATATCCATAATGGTGATGATGTGACTTCTACAAATCCTATAACCATTTTACTAAGAGCTTGATAAGTATAAGGGTCAATTTCATAGTCAATGTTTGGGATATTGAAACCATGGGGAATATCTACAATAACTAGGGAATAATCCCTTTTAGGTATGAGTTTAACAATGTCTTTACAGTTGCCTTGGATTACTTGATATTGACTAGTGTCAAGCCCATTCCAAATGAAATGAATAAGATTTGGATCAAGCTCAACATTCCTAAGATGTTGCTTCTTCAGTCTTTCGAACTTAATTTTTTCAATAAAGGTTCTGAAACTATCTAGTGCTCCATTTGCATCCTTCCTCATCTTTAATAAAATAAACAAATATATGTATAAATTATAAATAAAAATAGTATACAGATGAATAAAAATGAATGTATAAATCAACATACCTTTTTAAATGCAAGACAAAAATATTTTAGTGTTGATGTAGAACTTGAATCTGGATAGTTGCGTACAACATCATCCCAACTATCTTCATTAAAAAACTTAACCATTTGTTCTTGTATTTTCACGTAAACTTTGTAACTGAATAGATAAAGTAAAAGAAAAGTTAATATAATGATATGTATAAGAAATACTACCAAGAACAATATGTTATATTTAAAAGAAAAATATAATCTAAAAATAATTAAAAATAATTCAACAAACTTACTTTTGAAATTCCTCAAAAATTTCCTCCAATGATAATTCCGCCGACCTCACGCGAGATAATACTCCTTTGACAAGTTTTTCATCCATCACTCCTTGTAATTCTCTCCAAGGTGTGATAGTCATATCTTCTGGAAGCTCCTTCATTTTAGGACCTGATTTACTGTTGCTACATATCAATGGTTTAGACCTTTTGACCTTCTGGTTTTTAATGCCAATGTTCTCCCACATGATAAAATTCTCATTAATTAATTCCCATATCTCTCCAGTTCTAAATGCCAACTGGAAAATGTTATCAATACTTTTGAATATATCAATATTTACTCTACCGCCTTTTGAACTGATTTTTTCCTTAATTTGATAGCCTATTTCCATACAACATTCCTTTTAGAATTCTAGAGTAACATTTATCTTATGCCCATCACATTTTTCTTCAAGTTCACTATGAATAAATCTAACCCTTTGGATGAAAGTCATAGACATCCTATATTCATTATCTGAATTATGATCCCATACCAATAAATTTTCTTCTGTATCTGATAAACCAACATAAATGATACATTTCATCGTTTCAAAATGTGGGTTATTGGGATATTCCTCCATCAATTGCCTTTGAACTTCTATAGAATGGTCCCCCCCAAGCACATAATAATTATATTCAAAACATTTTGACTTATCAAATGCTTCTTTGATGGGAACTTGAACTGGATTAACAAGAAGCACATAATTAACCACATGAGCATATGGATTGTACCTTATCAATGTCTTCAAGTTGTGAACATTCAAGTGGTGTGGCTTTCTGATTTGATATTTACATTGTCCTTCAGTTGGCTTATAAATTTGTCTCACATTAAGCTGAAATGTACGACCACCCTCAATTAAGTTCTCTTTTTCAAGTTCTGTCAAATGACATTTTTTTTGGTTTTAATAATTCCATCCTCTAAATCAGCTCATGGTGTTATGATTTCCTTGCTTTCATTTGAATTTTCATTAGGATCTTCATTGTTGGAAATGACTACTTGTGAATGTTCAACTTTAATTTTCTTCCTCCTAATGTTCTCATCATTAACTAGAACAAAGACATTCCCAGGCATTGTTACTTTTGGTCTTCTATGGCTCTTCTCCTTTCTAACATTAGTTCTAATGTCATCCTCAGTAATGGAAACATATTCTTTAGTGTCAGTTTCAACTTCCTCATCTTCCAAAGTAACCTGTCTACCTTTGCTAGATCTATCCACTAAAGGCATTTTTTTTCTGATTCCTTCGATGTAGTTTCGTAGCATCATGAATTACTACTTTTTGCTTATTTTCCATACCTTTTTCTGACCTTGAGTAGAAACTGCTGATAAAATTCATAATATCTTGCTCTATGAAATGAATGCCTCCCAACATAATTGAAATATTTCCAATAAAATTCTGTCAAAAAAATATCACATGTCAATAAAAACTAAGTTATAAAAATATAATGAGATAGTTACATAATGCAAAACATAAATATAGATAACAATAGTTATGATATCTTGTGCAGTTTCATTTATGATTTGTTTACAAAACTTTGTAGATTCCTTTGTTGTGTCATACAATGACAATGATCATTGATATTTAATCTTGTCATGTGACTTGGACGGTTTTGGAAGTATATAAACAACTTTGGTGTTCGGTATCAAACACATGTCTATGACCTTTCCCAACACCTCATAAATTCCACTATCGTTTGGGGTATTAACATATAGATATATCTACACATCTTCACCTTCTCTATCTTTCACATACCATACATTTTCTGGAAGCTTCACTTCTTTTGGTTTATTCTAGTATGAAATTGTCTTTTTATTGTTTGAGGCACTTGATAGATTTGTAGTTATAAGCTCAGGTTTGGTTCGTTCAACAATGATTTTTGAGGATCCATCTTTCATTTTAGTAGTCTTTGGACTAGAAAGATTCACATAAATCTTCTTTGATGCTATTTTCCTGTAAAAAAATACACACACATATAAATCAGTAAATGACCAAAAAATAATAGCTTAAATTAACAAACAAAATGATAAATGATAAATAATTTTGTAAAACATAACCTTTTAAAAAATAAAAAAAAAATAAGAAATTAAAAAAATGCAGCTCCCTCTCGTCCCACCCCTGCGACCTAACGGGCCGCCAGGGTGGAGGCCTGATTCTGAGCAGCCCCTTGGAGGGGGTTGCATGCAACCCTTCCTGCCCTACCTTGGCGGCCCATGAGAATCAGCCCACCACCCCTGAGGCCCAATGACCCGCTGGGGGTGGCTGGCTGCTAGGCTGCGAGGTTGGGTGCTGTCGGCAAGCATGATTGGGCCACCACGCCCATTGCGGATGTAGTAGATTTTTGCCTGCCATGAGCTTGTTGGGTAAATCTGGCTCATCTAAATTTTAATTTCTAAAAAAAAAATTAAATTTCGTTAAACCTATTGAATTTTAAAACTTGCACACAACAAAAAGGAAACTAACCTTTCAAATGCGATAATCTTCTATTGAATATGTTGTTGATAACAATGTAGCTGCTCCACAAATTCGCTCCAAGTCTTTTAACGAACCTTGAAAAACCTTGATGTGATGTGAGGAATAATGATAATGAAATTTATGATATAGCAGAAATTACGAAATTATTTTATCACATGGTTAATGTGAGATTAATTAGTTTTTATAAAAACTTTAACATGTAAATTTTGTTATGGTGATATAGGGAACTATGATAAAACGAACATTACAGAATTGTTTTACCGCACGGTGAATGTGGGATTAATTTTTTTTTATAAAGACTTTAACATATAAATATTGTTATGGCGATATAGTAAATTATGATAAAGTATTACAAAATTGTTTTATAACATGGTGAATGTGGTATTAATTGTTTATTATAAAAACTTAACATATAAATCGTGTTATGGTGATATAGCAATTTATTTTAAATGTGTGATAGAAGATATAATAAAAATTATAAAAAAAAATAAATTCAATTGTCTAGTAAATGTTATATGGTTTAAGTAAAAAAATAATTTAGGTAAAAGATTAGTTTACAATTTTAATTCAAATATTTAGTTTAAAATATTAATTTCATAAGAAAATTTTAGTTAAAATTTTTCAATAAATTGTAGAAGAAAATTATGGAGGAAAATACATGAAATGCAAATTTTGGAGGGAAACTTTCGAGGGAATTTTTCATTCTTTAAGCTATATATTATCATTAGGAGAGAGTGCATTTGTATCATTCAGCCTCTTCTGTTTGAAAGGCATGGATTCTTCTAATAGTGAAGTTTCACTTTGTGAAGCATCAATATCTTCGCCGTGTAACAACTCTATTCATACTGATGAATATAACGAAAATTATTCCACTATGAATAGAGAGTCAAACTTCCACTTAGTCCTAATTGTAAGGACTATGAGAGAAACACTGATGAAAGATAGTATGAAGAATTTCAAATAAATAAAGAGTCATGTTTTCCATTCAGTCCTAACCCTATGGACTATGAGAGCAGTAGTGATGAAGAGCATGATTAATATTTTCAAACAAATAAAGAGTCGTGGTTTCCACTTAGTCCTAATCCTATGAACTACGAGAGAAGCAGTGATGAAGAGCATGATGAAGAATTTAAAATGAATAGAGTGTCATGGTGTCCACTTAGTCTTAATCCTATGGACTATGAGAGCAACAGTGATGAAGAATTTCAAATGAATAGAGTGTCACAGTGTCCACTTAGTCCTAATCCTATGGACTATGAGAGTAACAATGATGAAGAATTTCAAATGAATAGAGTGTCAAGGTGTCCACTTAGTCCTAATCCTATGGACTATGAGAGCAGTAGTGATGAAGAACATGATGAATCATTTCAAATGAATAAAGTGTCACAGTGTCCACTTAGTTCTAATCCTATGGACCATGAGAGCAGCAGTGATGAAGAGAATGATGAAGATTTTAAAATAAATAAAGAGTCACGGTTTCCACTTACTCCTAATCCCATGGAATATGAGAACAACAGTGATGAAGGCCAAGATGAAGAATTTCCAATAAATTGAGAGTCACATTTTCCACCTAGTCCTAATCCTAAGGAATATGAGAGCAATAGTGACGAAGGACAGGAAGAAGCACTTAGTCCTAATCCTAAGGACTATGAGAGAAGCATTGACGAAGGGTAGGATGAATAATTTTCAATAAGTAAAGAGTCACATTTTCGACGTAGTCCTAATCCTATGGACTATGAGAGAAACAGTGACAATGCACATGATGAAGAATATCCAATAAACATCAAGTCAAATTTTCCATTTAGTCCAAATTCTAAGGACTATGAGGGTAGAACTGAAGAAGGAAAACATGAAGAATATCCTCCAAGTCAGTATTTCAAAAGCACAGATAATCATAATGAGGATAACATTCCTCATAATGATGATGAAAATTCTTATACAAATGATGATCCAATGATGGAGATGTTGCCAGGAAATATTGTATTGAGGAGTAGGAGTAGACCTTTTTGTACAAATCCAAGATGTTCTAGTTATACAAGGGGTAGAGCAGAATATCTGATGAGAACAAGTTTTATCAGTGCTCTCATTTCAAGTGAATGTTTTAAAAAAGTTTGCTTGAAACATATGGATTTCAAGTTTGCATTAGAGAAAAGGAAGAGATATTTGTCAATGAATAAAAGCATGAAAAATTCATATTTAGTGGGTGCATGCAATCTACATTGTCAAGTTATTGGGTCTTTATTTATTTGTAGAAAGGATTTCAAAATGTTTCATTCAATGGGTAATTTTCGTTTGTCAAGAATCCAAGAAAATTTGGAAAAGGATCCCACATTTTATTTAGAAGTACATCATATACGAAAGTTTGGGCCATTATCAAATACTGCAATGTCATGGATGAAAGATTTCTTTTCAAACCATGGAGAGTGTATGCCAAATAGAGAGACAATACATGTTCCAGATAATTTCTCAAGACGCGAAATCTACAAATTATACAAAGAATATGTAGAAGGTGTTGAGGGACATGGTCGATTTATTACATATCAATATTTTGTGAAGATATGGAAGAAAGAATTCAACAATGTACGTACTCCTAAAAAGACTAGGATGGGGATTTGCAATGCACGTGCTTCTCTTAAATAAACAAGGGATAAATGTGAAGGGTCAGAAATAGGTAAGCATTCATAACTTTAACTTTTAAAATTGTATAGTCATCAACTATGAAAATGTATTTCTTAATGACTTTCTTTTATGTTATGTAGATTCCATTGTCAAAGCACTTCAAGAGCATCGTGAACAACAAACAAGTGAAAGGAAAAAGTTGTACAAGCATCAAAAGTAGTGTTATGATAATCCAAATAAATATTTGGATTTGATAATTGATGGTATGGACCAAAAGAAAACACTCCTACCACATTTTGTTTGCACACCAAAAATTTATAGGAGGAAATTTTTATTCAGTATCACTTGGTTGATCGTATGTCTTTAATGGGAAAAAGTTGCCAAGGTATACTTCACAGCTCGAAATATTCATAATGATGCAAATAGGACAATAACCATAATTCATGATGTGCTTTCTCATTGGTCTGGTAATCTTTCCTGAAGTTTTGTATCTACAATTGGACAACACTTGTCGTGAAAAAAAAATTATATTCTTTTTGGATATCTGAACATGCTTGTTGAATTGAGAATTTTTTAGAAGGTAATGGTTGGTTTCCTTCTTGTTGGGCACACTCATGACCATATTGATCAGATGTACAGTTGTTTTTCAGTCACATTGAGGAGGAACTTTGGAGCTTGCCATCATTAATTGAATATGTTAAGAAATCATACACGCTAGAGCCTACTTTTGATGTGTTGGAAGAAACTGTTGACATGCGAAGGTTTATTCTGGGATCGCATGGTGAGGAGAAATGCATTGAACAAATTAATGACATTAGCTTCGAACATCAATTTCGTATCAAAAAAATTGATGGGAAAACACTAATATGGGGCAAGAAGTATTCAACTACTGCAAAATGGGCACCGTCATCAGGTTTGGAATTTTTGAAGTTCATTCCAGATCATTCAATATTTGCATAAAATATATTGTTATTACAATCAGTTGCAGAAGTTCATAATGCACGCAGACAAAATAGAGATATAAATTATTTTGATTTCCTAGAATAAATTAAAAAATGTATTATATATACATATGAGTACTTTGATATTGCTGATTCAGTTTGGTGGGAGTCATTTTTCAATAATCAAAGTGATATCATTTCAAGAGCAACAAATGAAGATATACCTTTGAAAAATCCATTTATTTGGCCACAAAATGTGTCAAATGAACATGAAGAAATAAACATTGTTGGACAAAAAAAATCTCAAGGTATTATTAATTCTTCACAGGCAGAGGAAAGAGCCTCTTGCCTTGGGGGTGCCTGGCTTCACTGGGGGTGTGACTGACCAAATAAAGGAGATTTCTACCCACGAACTCGTCTCTTGAAAGACAACAGACCAAACAACAAATCCAAGGAAAACAGATCGGGCAGCCGACCTCGCAGCTTAAAGAGGTGAGCCAGAAGAGACATACCAAATGGTCAAATCAACCTATTTCATATACTCAAATCACTGCTCAATAACGCGTAAGTCAGCCCCACTGTAAGTCAGTTAGAAAATCTATATTGGTTCCAGAAGATCTTGTGCACAACATGAAGCCATGGAAGACCTTTACAGGGGTTGAATACATGATATTAAGGAGGGTTGCATGATCACAGTGCTAGCATATGTAGATCCCAATGGCTATCCATTTTGGGTTGCTAAGGTTATGAAGGTAATTACAGAAAATGAAGATGTTGCAGGTGTTGAAGTACATTGGTATGCCACAAATACACACCCATTCAATGGTGTGTATAAGACAGATATGGTAGTTGATAAAAAAATTGGCGGAAAGAGAAAAAGAAAGGGTACAAATATAAATTGTCACCGCACAAACCTCTTAAAATTGGAGGATGTTGACATACTTGTTTATGAATTTAATTTAACAAAGAGAGGAACTCTTCACTTCAAGACGATAGAGATTCTGAAGAGGTTGTTACTAGAAGGAACAATATTGAGATGGGAGTCTGCTGAAACCAGTTGTAGATCCAGAATAATTTTGAAACCTGAAATGGTGGGCATGCATGTGGACTCAGATGGGGCACTAGTTGATGAAAAAGAAGAATATGGAACATCTTCATCTGCACCCAGTCATTCATTTGAAGATGTGAATTCTGATGGTGTGTAAGAAAATATGAGTGATTTTGAATAATTGTCTAAGACAGTTTATATAACTGATGTTTGCATCATATCTTGAAATAAAAATTTTGATTTACATATGGTGTTAAATGAAGTTATGAGTCATTTTTATGTTTGTTTGATTATATGTTTTAATTATGATGATTTTTATTTTTTAGAATGTCTACAATGCAACAATAACTTAGAGATATAATGTATGTTTCATTCAATCTACAAGTAATGCATTTTGATTAATTTAGCCATGTAATTTGTTCATAATGTCATGGTTTTTTAATTTTATGGCTGAAAAATTTCCAAATTATTTTGTATCTTTAATGTTATGGTTGAAAACAATTAGAATTTTAGCAATCTTTAGTGTCATGTTATTATATGTTTAACAACATAGATGAAAACTAATAGAATTTTAATGTGTTTTAGATCCCATTATTTTATATTTATCGTCATTACTAAAAAATGTTGAAATTATACCTAGGAAAGAAAATTTTGTTATTCTACCAAAAACATTAGTGTTTTTTTTTCCTCAAAAACAACTTTTTTTGCACAAAAAATTCAGTTTTACTGCCATTTTTTAAAAATGTTGAAAATTGACCCTAAAAAAAGCCATTGTTCCAGTATACACACTTTTCATTTTTAGCATTATTTTTCATTTGTTTTTGGGGTTTTTTGGCTAGAGTTCCTATTTTGAGTTTATAGTTCCCATTTCAAAGTTTACATTCTTGGTTTTTCATTGATTATAGGGAGCTGCACAAGGTGGCAATCAATAACAGGGTTCCATTGCCGCAGATTGATGAATTATTTGATTAGTCAAAGGGAGCATCAGTGTTCTCAAAGATTGATTTGAGATCAGGAAATCGTTAGGTACGTATCAAAGAAGAGGACATTTACAAGACTAATTTCTAGACTAGGTATGGGCATACGAGTTTGTTGTGGTTCCTATTGGTTTGATTAATGCTCCAACTATCATGTGTTTGATGAATAGTGTGTTATATCCTTCTCTAGACAAGTTTGTGATAATATTCATTGATGACATATTGATATATTCTAATAATGAGGAATAGAATGCATAACACCTAATAGTAATATTGAGACTCTTGAGAGGGAATCAATTGTATTCCAATCTTAGTAAGTGTAGTTTCTTGCAGAGAAAGTTTCATTACATGGGACATGTTGTTTCCAAGGAAAGCATAGCAATGGACCCATAAAAGATCAAAGCTATCATGGAATGGGCATCTCCTAGGAATGTGGATGAGGTTAGATTAGCCATGAAATTAAAAGGTTATTATAGAAGGTTCATCAAAAAATTCTCATAGATTTCCTATCCTATCACATCTTTGCATAGGAAAGGAAATACATTTGAATGGATAGAGGAATGTGAAACTAGTTTTGAGTAGTTGAAGTAGTTGCTTACAAACACTCCAATTCGAAAGATTACGAATCCAAATAAAAAGTTTGTTGTGTGTACATATGGTTGCAAAAGAGGACATGGTGGAGTCCTGATGCAAGAGTGACAAGTGGTATGCTACAATTCAAAGAAAATAAATGAGCATGAGCATAATTTTGTGACTCATGAACTTGACTTGGCAGTGATCATTCATGCATTGAAGATGTGGATGAACTATCCTCTTGGCATAGGGTTTGTTTTGATGAGTGATAATAGTGGTATGAGATACTTGTTTGACCAACTTAATTTGAATGCCAGGAAAGATGGATGGTTAGCCACATTTAGCGAGTTTGACTTTGAGATCAGGTACATCAAGGGTAAAGAGAACAAGGTTGTAAATGCTCTTAGCAGAAGAGTGCAAGTAAATCAAATAGCAGTTTTGAGATGATATGGGACAAATTTACAGGAGTGAATATTGCATGTGGGACAACAAGATGACATGTAGTAGCAGCTTAAGCATAGGTTACAGTAGAAAAGTATAGGTGAACAAGATGTAGATTATCATTTCACGACATATGGCTTGGTGAGATTTATGGATATGATCTATTTGCTGGGAAACAATGAACTGAAGAAGCTTATCTTGAGGAAATTTCATGTTAATCCATATTTAGGTCACCCAGGATATCATAAGACATTGATAGCTATGAAGAATTTTTACTACTAGCTAAAATTGAAAAAGGAAGTGGTTGATTTTGTGGCTAGATGTTTGAATTGTTAGCATGTAAAAGTAAAATGCAAGAATCTAGGTGATTTATTGTAGCCGATTTTGATTCTAAAGTGGAAATGGGAGGTCATTTCCAGGGATTTCATTATAGTTTGTTGAATACATCTAGATAACATGATTAATCGTGGTTAGGGTTGACAGGTTGACTAAGGTATCTCACTTCATTCCAATGAAGTATTCTAATTCAACAAGTGAGGTAGCTTAGGTCTTCGTTAAGGAGATAATGATATTGAATGGTGTTCCCAAGAATATTGTATCCAACCAAGATGCCAAGTTCACTTCTAGGTTTTGGAAGGAGTTGTTTGTAGGTTTGGGGACAAAGTTGGCTTTTATTACAGCCTATCGTCCTTAGATAGAGGGATAAACAGAGAGGGTCAACAATATTCTAGAGGATATGCTAAGGATGTATGTTATGCATTAGCAGAGGAAGTTGGAAGAGTATCTTCCACTGACAGAGTTTGCTTACAGTAACGGGTATCAAGAATCCTTGAATATGAGTCTGTCTAGGGCCCTCTATGGGTGGATTTGTAATACTCCCATCAGCTGGAGGGATCCAGTGAATAGGGTATTGATTGTAACTGACATGTTGGCTGAGATGGAAAAATAAATGTAGGTTATCAAGAGGAATTTGAAGGCAACATAGGATAGGCAAAAGAATACTACAAATCAACACAAGGTGCTTAAGGAGTTTCAAGTTGGGGAGCATGTGTATTTTCACATCAAGCCCCATAAGATCTCCTTGAGGATTGGGTCATATGCCAAGTTGGCACCTCAGTATTTTGGGCTTTTGAGATCCTTGATAGGATTAGACTAGTGGCCTATAAACTTACATTATCACCAACAGTGAAATTCGATGATGTTTTCCATGTTTCATTTCTTAAAAGATATGTGACAAATGTTGATCATGTGATTGACTAGTCTGTATTATAGGTGGAAATAAAAAGAGAATCCCAGTTGAAACCTCAGTGCATATTACAGTGGAAACAACTCATACTCTGGAATGAAGCAATTGAGCAAGTTAAAGTGTAATGGAAGCACTTTCAGCCTAATGAAGCTAAATGGGAGATGCTTGATTAGGTGTGGGGTTTGTATCCTTCATTGTTTTCCATTAAGGAAAACATATTTTAGTATATGTACATATCTCTAAATGGTTTTTATTGTAAATACTGCAATGAGTTTTGTTATAAATATCCAATAAGCGGTATGATTTTCAAGTTTGTCATGTGGGTTTTGGATTTTTAGTAGGTTGTTATTGTAAATATTGTATCAAGCTAACTCATAAAGCTAAATAGGAAGTATGTTCTATTTTTCAGTGGTTTTCTAGTCATAGGTGTAATAGAACATCAAGGATGATTTTTCGCCAAGGAGGAGGGGTTTGTAATAGCCCAAGGTTAAAAGCTCATGTAATAAAGTTAATAAAGGAAAATGAATAAGACCAAAGTCATGGGACACATATTCCAAGTTGAATGTTAGGTAAGACATCCTAGTGTGTGTCAATTTTGTTTTATTATATCTAAGGAAATTGACAAAGGCATTGGCAAAGGAAAAGAGGCATTAATTGGCATTTATTTATGAAACTAAAGGAAAATAGGAGAAAAGGGAGATGAAGGGTCACATATTTGCATGAAAGAGAAATTGAAGGAAAATCACAGGAAAATAGAGGAAAATGAAGAAAATAGAGGCCTCAATGATAAAAAGGCTTCTAAGGACCAGTTCACAACTTTTTGTCAATTTTAGCCTGGGATTAGTTTCAAAGAGAGAAGAGCAGCAAGAGGAGAAAACAACCAAACATTAAAGGAAATCCAAGGAAAGAAAAGGAAAGACAAGGAAAATAAAGGAGAAATAATGAAGGTTGGATCAAGTAGTTTTAGCATGAAAATTTTGTGGACAACAAGTTGTGTGTGTGATTTCCTAGATGAGGTACAAATGCATGGTACATCAATTTGTTTATTTGGTTCATTTGTTGTCATCGACATGGGTTTTTCTTGGTTTGACAATGGTTTCAACCTTGCCTTGCCATTTCCAGATAGCCATGGTGAAATGGGATTATTTTCTGGTCGAGATTTTTATTTCTAGATGGTTTTGGAACCAGGTGAGATGGTCTCAGGAAAATTCCCAAAGGTTGGCGGTGGAGGTGGTTTAATCTCCAAGAATCCCTCAATAGGTGGGTGGAGATAGGTAAAGTCCTCAAGGTAATGGTGAAGAAACTCTAAGGCATCTAAGAATGTTTTTGGCTTTGTGATCTCTTTACCATTTTTGGTGAGATAACGATAGCCTGAGGGCGAAGGCGGTTTAATCTCTGAGAAGCCCTAGTTGTTTATTTCTTGATATCTCACACTCATGCTTGGAATATGGAACGAGGGTGATTGCATTAAATAAAGATTTGGTCTAGCCCAATCTATGGTTAGGTGGTACATGGAAGTCCTTAACTTGGTTGATTTTTGCTTAAGTTAATAAGAGTTACTTTCCTATTGTAATTTATGAGCATTTATACTTGTATTATGGTGATTTGATGGTTGTTTTTTCATGACTATTAATATGGTTATATGTTGGTTATACACATGGATTTGTAATGTTCTCTAGTTATGACTTATTCAAGATCTTATAAGTATTTAGTGATTATTGTATGCATGGTCTAACAGTTTTTAATGCATCTATTATGAGAGGGCACTAGACCTTCTTGGTGATTCTTAGATACGTTTCATACTCTTATGATTAGATATGCATTCATGACTTGTAGTTTACATCTTCACCATATGTTCGACGAAATGAATGTCATGGTTAGGCCTAGTTAGATCAATTTATTGTTCAAGTTTTCTATGAATAGTATGGTCATTGTGTAATTTACTATTCTAGAAAGTCGTAGGGTGAAAATGTGAAGCTGTGTTACACTTTTTTGAGAAATGCCCCTGAAAAATTCACAATCTCAATTTTTCGATTGAACCAAAATTTTCTTAGGCCGAATTTGCTAAATTTATTCGACTGAACTATTATAATAACATTTGGCCAAACTTTTAGCCATTTACATCAACATCGGTTGTTAAATGGATTTTTTGCTGGAGCTGAAAAGATTAGCAAAAAAATAGTTTGGCCAAAAAAACTTTTATATATATGATGACCCAGACGTTGTTGTGAAGTTTTCTGTGTTGTTAATTTGTGATTGTGGTTGAGCTGAGTCAAAGCTGAGAAATTTTGTCATTATAGTTGAGCCTATATGAATCCAAGTGCTGCTATTATTGTATTTGAGCAAAGCCGAAGTTGAGCACTACTCTTATTTTAGTTAAGCATGTCAGTTCGGTGGAGGTTTGTATGTAGTTCAATTTTTTTCAGCAAATTTTTAATGGTTTTTGCAGATTTAATAATTTGTTTTTGGTTTTTTGGTAAAGTTTATTGGAACTAGATAAAATTTTGTTGGTTTCATCTTGTCGCCACTGTAAACTTTCTCAAGCTCCTCATCTGGACCAGGTAAGTCCTCCAAAACACCTTGAACGGAGTTTTTTCATTTATGTTTTTTCCCAAAATGTAAGTTTTCATATTTAGGAGAACTTATTATGTATTAGTTAATAATGGTATCGTTATTATTATTATTAATGTTTGTTATATTTCCACCCCCTGAAGGAACACTTTTTCTTAAAAATGTAGTAAATACAATTCATTGTAGTTGAGCACATTGTTCTAGTGGCAATATTTTTACTTGGCTGTAGAGGTTTGGCTTGGTTCTCATTTTGAGACTGAGTGCTATCAAGGTTCCTTTGTATTGTTTATATTCTACCCCTTTCCTGATGATCGGAACTTGCCTGCATCCTTCAAAGAAAGACTCACTGATAAAGTCGAGAGGAAGGAAAAGGTAAGTTAACTTTCATTTCAACTTGAAGACATTGGATCCATTTTATTTACTTAACAAGCATAGACATTAGGATAGGGCCATACAATCTTGATTTTGAAAATGCAATACCTGGTTCATAACAGTCACTTAATTTGGGTGGCATAGATTATTGAAAATATTTGCATTTTTATGTTTTCATTCAACAAAAACTCCTTTTTAGAGGGGCCAAGATTGAGCTAATAGGGAAATAAAATTGATTTTCTTACTTAACTATGCCTTTTCTAAGCGTTTCTTTAGTGGTGGGCACGATTTCATCTTTCACTTTGAGCTTCAACACCTTGCTCCTTACTCACTAGATGTTTGACATGGAGAGGTGAGACCAGACAGGTTCGGCCCAAGCAAGAATTTGTTTTGACCAAATTCAAAAAAAATTATCATTCATCATTCTTTCTATTAAAATATCATATTCGGGGGGGGGGGGGGGGTAATTCTATCAGCGAGGCACTTGAAGTTGATTTTATTCTTAATAACATAGAATTTTCTATATGTTTATCTATGAGAGGAAGGATTATGCCATTTCTTTCTTGTTGAGTGCCTTTATGCTTACCTTTTAGACTTTATAAACATGGATGGATCACAATGACCTACCTTCTCTATACCTCTTGAATTAATCACTTAGGAGGGAGGAGTGATGCTAAAGACCTTATCTTATCACCACCAGATCAATTAAAAACATGACCCTTCCTCTACTACTACCTAACAGACTTACCAACAACCACTGGTACCACTAGTTAAACCCTTCCACACATTAGCTACTATACATTATATTCAGAAATTTTGATTTCCATTCCTATTCTAAAGTGTTCCAACTTGGTTGTTTAATTTAAAACCTTGATGCTTCTTGGTAACATACTTTCCTTGCTATTGTTGTTATATGTTCATTTCTGTTTCCTTTTTAATTATGTGTAATTAACTTTTCTTGTGATAGGAGCATCCATTCCCATATAATTTATATTTTTGTCCTTTCTAGTGAAATTTTGTGCATTGTTCTTCAAGGTTGCTACTATAAGTGCATAACTGCATCCACCATTCAACAAGAAAGAAAGTATCCATCTCATCAAGTGGCAGAGCATATAGTCCTAATTGTAGTTCCAAATCTTGGAGTTGAATAGGGATTTTATGAAACCTTCCTACTCCTTTGACCTTTCATCCATCAAATACTGTAATTGTGAGGTCATTGGTGGCGTACATAAATAGGTTTAGTTTCTTAGTGAAATCAATGCCAATGTAGTAAGTTTTGTTGAAACCCATGTGTATCATTACATTTCTATCTTTTATGATTCCCATGAGATTTAGGTTCCTAGGTTGTAATTTCCCCATCATGATTGCAAGTGGAACTGTAAGTTTTCTTCCCTATTTTCTTGGAACATCCAGTGTTATTAGCTTCACAAGGTGAGGCAAAATACACTTAATTGAAGGTTCTTGTACTTGATCTTTTCAAGTAGTGGTTTCTTTTTTAGATACATATTTTTCATTTCTATTTTTTTGGGTGCATGATATTGAAACTAATTAGAGTGTTGGCATTTATTTGTCATCTATTTTTGGTGTTTTAATTTTAATTTTATTGGGTTGACTTGTTCTACCTTGATTTATCTCGTGAATTGTGGTTGACATGTTAGATTTACCGAGGGATTTTTGAAAGTTATTGATCTATCATTGACTCACCTTGGATTTCAAATTGTCTCTCAATCCATCTCTATGCTCATTATTTGTTCTTGATGCTTTTCTCTTGTTGTTGATACATCTTATTAGGTCTTACCAAAAAGACAAAACTACACCATGTTGGAAGGTAGCTTGGGGACATTCAAGATTATACTATGCAACTTTGTATAAATCCATTTGTATGGCATGCACATAGGATTAAGATATAAATAAAATTTTAATCACACCCTTCACTACTAAGAGAAACTCCCATGGACTCCACCTAGTAAAGAAATTAACGTATCATGTCTATTTCAACAGAACATGCAATAAATAAAACAAAATCGTAGATTTTGAAAGTGGAGCAACATGCAATAATTAAAAATAGTTACACCATTGAAATCATAGTATGTTTGTAAAATATACGAGGCATATTTCATCTATTCATATGCATCAACATGTTAAAGCCTAGAAATCATGAACAACATGTGGGGGCTACTATAAATGATCTCCAGGATGCTCATAGAAAGCATGATGAACACAAAATATTTATAGAGGAAGTAAGAGGGTAAATTCAAATAATAATTTTATAAATTAAAATTCATAACATTGTAACAATAAACTTGGTCATAGATTTTCATTTGTACAATTAATAAATCAATTTTTGGATTTAACAAAATTCTTTTGGATGATATGGTGTTCGATTGTTGATTAACTTGTCAATTCTATCCCTATTTGCTATTAGTTTGTCAATTCTTTTTCGATTCTTTTTTAGACTTCACAATCCTATCTATAATTTGTTTGGTACTATTAGCTTCATATTTAGAATGATGAACATCATCATGTGATTTGTCATTATCACATCCCTCCATTTTGATACTCGATGCTCTTATCCACTGTAAAAAATTCTGTTTTCCCACCCCGGTTTTCAGTTTCTCCTTATTTCTCCCATGTAGTTAAATGCCATTTCCCATAACCATACATTCAACAAGCTGAAAAAAA
>APFE031060151.1:204458-207493 GCA_000404065.3 Pinus taeda | reverse complement strand
GATGCAAATTTTGTGTCAAGTTTTGCACCATATTTGATAAATGGATGCAAATAGCACCAAAAATGGGCTCTAGATGCAAAAAAAGAAGTAAAAAAGGATGCTAATCACAGGATTTGTTGTAGTGATAAGACCCATTTTTACTTACAAAGTTTAAGAGGACGATCACTTTTCAGGAAGAGGAAGTTGTCCTCCCAATTTCATATCAATTGGTATCAAAGTTGGTTCTAACCAAGTTGCAGTAATGGGAAAGAAGATGGATACTCTCCAATATCTATAGGAGATGAATTTGTCTCTTCGAATGGAGAATATTGAATTGAGAAGAATACTTGAAATTGCTGAAGACGAGAAGAGGCATATGCACCTTTAGTTGCAGAAAGTGTTTGAGGAGCAAGTTGGTGAGAGTTCCACTCCAGTTATTGCAAAGGATACCTTCGAAGTGAAACCATATTATGGGCATGGTTCAAACAAAGGTTATGGAACTTATGTGGAGAATGATGCATTTTAATTTTGCCAGCATCTCAAATATTCTCATCATATGCTTGCTGGTAAAAGTAGATGGCTTGAGTCATATTCAAACTCATCATCAACATCGAAAGAAAAAAAGATGGGTGGAAAGTCCAAGGAGGTAATCAACATCTCAAGTTCAAATCATTTTTGTTTATGTTAATAACACATCTTTTGCAGCATTTGAACAACATACTAAAGGCATTGGTATGAAGCTGCTAGCTCGGATGGGTTATGAAGGAGGAGGCCTCAGAATAAATGACCAATGGATTATTAATCCTATCATGGTGAAAGAGAGACCAATATATCAAGGATTGGGATATGGTCATAAAGAGTTTGGAGAGTGTTCTAAACTATTTGAGGCAAAGAAATCATCAGAGGATGATATGTCACACCAATATGGTAGTGATAATGTAAATTTGTCTCCCAAGAGAGATAGATGCTTCAAAGGACATTGAATGTCATTGTCTAATCCACATCATCAAAGTTGCAACACTAGGGACAGGTATAAATCTTAAGAATTTTCCAAATGCTGGTAATTTTGATTATTTACAGGACATGTACCCTTACACTTTTTGTGATGGATTTCACCGTTGTGTGGTTGTTTGTGAGAAACATATGGTGATGGTCAAAATAATGGAGCAAATTCTTGGCATCAAGCATGAATAACCTCCTTCACATTTGAATACTTCCGTGTTAGTGGAAAAGCGAAAGTACTTTTGTACCCATTGCAACATGCATGGGCATGGGAATGAAAGATATTGGAAACTACATCCAGAACTTTGTCCAGAGAAGGATAAAGAGGTTATGAAAACTAATGCAAGGAGCACAACAGGTGGCAAAGAGGAAATTGGCATAGTTCCTAAGGCAGCCTTCAAAGCAGAATAAATGAAAAAAGAGAACCCATAAGCTTAGGAGAGGCAAAGGTTGGGTAAATTGTTTGTATAGTTTGTTGCATTGTAAATTGTAAAAGCTTGTTGTTGCCATTACCTTTTTTTGGGTACTTTGTAAAGTGAACAAGAATAATCTCTTTTGCAACAAGTATGTTTTTCTTTGACATGTTATGTTGTTGGCTTGTTTATAAGTCAAAATATTTAAGGAATTTTGGGATGAACAATGTTTGTCGTTTAGTTTGTCTACAACTTTGTCATATACTCACCGATACAAGTGTTAAAGGTGAAACTTGTTGTGAATGAAATCTTTGTTAAAGATTGTACAAACAAATGGCTATTTTTTGTGGACAAAGCCAAATGCATCATTGAATTTTTGCAGCCATAGTACTTTTGTGTACAAGCTCATTTTGAGGATAGTAAAGCAAAGTTTGAATTAGTGCATGGCAGACATTGAATTGCTTCTGATTTCCAAGATATAAATTCAAGTTTGTCTTCAATAATGGAACTTCAAGATGAAGTTGTTTGAGCTGTGAAAGATGGGTTTAAAGAGAATGTTCAGATTCCACTCATCAATGTTTTTGTTCCTACATGGTGATAAGAATTGTGGCTCAATTCTTGACATGAAGTTAAGATATTCACACAAAGGATAAGTGGAGTAACTTGATTGTAAATTGAAGGCACCAATTGAAAACAGAGCATTAAGGATTGAGTTTGGGAAAATTTTGATTTTTTGCCTCATTTGTTTACTAGGAGAAGCAAACTTTTGGAGTGAAAAAGTTCCTAGTAGGGAGGTATGATCTAGAGATCAATTTTTTTCTCAAAAATGAAATGCCTAGAATATTTTGAAACTCATGTTAATTCGTAGTATTTGTTTTTCCAATTCCAACGACACTTGTTTCGCCTAAATCTGATGCCATATGACAAAGTTATGATGTTCTTATCATTTGACTCAAAAACTAAAAAATTTACAGGGTTGGCTAACTAGGTCGTTGACTGGGCAGTCGTATCACTAATATCAACACATCTATTGGGTGCATATAGACCAATCCTAGCTTTCCAAGTGGCATCCTCATACAAACATGAGTTGGTCGAATTTGATTGGTTGCAATGGGTTTTGGTGGCCCAATGGGAAGCTGCCACGTGGCCCAACCGAAGGTCGCCACATGGCATCTCCATACTGGTCAAAAAAAAAATTATGGGCTCAGAGGTCTTGATGGAAATCGAACGCATGACCTACTGCAACATATTCCAAACCTCCACCATCTCACCTACGGGTCGTTACTTACCCATATACTTCTCTGCATATATTTGAAGTCATATGATTTCACATTTGGGGAAAGGGATCGAGCATTATCCCTGGCCCCAGTCGTGTCACTCTACATGACACCTAGCAGAGGAGCATAAAGGAAAGGGGCAGGGACAATCCCCAACCTTAGGTCATGGTAATGGTCATATGACCACAGTGTCTAGCGTCAAAGTATAAGAGTTGGGACTAGCCCCTAGTCATAACGTATGTCCAAAGGAGCATCGACAAGTGGAAAGGGCGATCGGTGGAGAGGGATAGGCATTAAGCACCAACCCTTGGTCATATTTAATCCCACGGGACTGTCAGAGAGTGCAATTGAAGGAGGGCTTGGG